>JAQQSK010017703.1:0-10035 GCA_028658325.1 Potorous gilbertii | reverse complement strand
AGATAAGCCCAGGAGTGCTTGGGGTCTGAGATTCAAATGCTGCTCCCCAGCCTCAGGGCTTTTGGCGGCAGGCTTGACTGCTCTTCGATGGGGGCTTATCTGCTGGTTCTCAGGTGGGGGCAGGGCCGCCTCTCAGGCTCAGTTCCCTCAGGGGGTTTATACAGAGATCCTTTGTAGTGGAGCTGGAGTGGAGCTCCTGCCTGCTCTGGGAGTCTCTGGCTGAGCTGCCTCAGCCTCTGCCGCAGCGGCAGCTTCCCAGGGGGTCTGAGTCCTGGAGATACCCCGCTCCCCTCTCAGCCCGCCTCTCTCACTGACTTGTGCGTCTGTGGGTGGAGGGACCTTCGCGGCTGCCGGAGATCCAGGTCCCTGATGCCTGCAGGGCTCTGGTCGCTCCTCTCAGTGCTGCGTGGCCGGGGCGGAGGAGGGGAGCGCTCGGCAGGGCAGGACTCGGCTCCCGTCCGGGGTACCTTTGCGGTCAGTTTTTCAGGGCTCTCTGCAGCAGAAATCTCCTTCACTGTGTTGCTGCGCGGCTTCCACTGTTACAGAATTTGTCAGGAGTTCTTTTTACAGGATATCTATTGGCTGTGGGTTCGGACCTAGCATAGGTGAGTCTTTCTACTCCGCCATCTTGACTCCGCCCCAGCAGCTTCCATATTAAAGAAGCAGAGAGGTTGCAATATATTTCCAAAGACAAAGGAACTAGGATTATGACCAAGAATAATCTACCCAGAAAAACTGAGTATAATCTTTCAGGGGAAAAAATGAACATTTAATGAAATAGAAGATTCTCAAACATTCCTGATGAAAAGACCAGAGCTAAATAGAAAATTTGACATTCAAACACAACACTTGAGAGAAACAAAGGTAAGCATAAAAGAGTAATCCTAAGAGACTTAATAAAATTAAACTACTTACATTCTTATATGGGAAGATGATACATGTAACTCCTAAGACTATTATTATTATGTCAGTTTGAAGGAGTTCACATGTATGTGAGACATGCATGTGAGTCTGTTATGTTAGGATGTTAGGATGATCTCAAAAAAAATGAAGTAGTAAAAAAGAGATGCAATGGGAGAAGGGGGAAGGGAGTGGTAGAATGGGGAAATTTTTCTCACATTAAAAAAAGGTGAACAAGGAAGAGGTTTTATAGTGGAGGGGAAAGTGAAGGAGAGGATGAAAGGTAATACTTGAACCTCACACTCATTAAAATTGTTATTCCCTCTTTGAAAAGAGGGAAGAATATATATATATACACACACACACACACACACACACTCTCAGTTGGGTATATAAATCTATTGTGGGGATTAAAATTGTCCAACCTACAATAAAAGATATTGAGACAGAGCTCTGAGACAATGGTATGGGTCCATAGTCTCCTCTAATGAAATGAACCTCAGATCTTCCTCATGACCTGAGATGTCCCCTTCTTCCAGTATCCTGTTTTTATAGGGTTTCCAAATATGCCAAAGAGGCATAGTGAAATACAAGGTCTCATTGTTTAATAGACCTTGCTTTTGAGGATACAAAATGACCTATTAGTGAAGGGAGGCATAGGTTGGGTGAAACATGGGCCATCTCCACTGACTAAGTGGTCATAAGATGATCATCTGCTCATGTTGGACAAGAGAGAATTGTTTGAAGTTACAAAAATAAGTTGGGGGACTTTCCAAAGCATCAAGGTGTCTCCCTCCCTATGCTGGGTTTGGACATGGAGTTTGAGTAAAGCAAGATGGAGATATCTTTGTCAGCATTCTTGTGGTTGTACAAGTGAATCTCTTAACTTGGTAAACAAGTAGTAAACATTATATTAAAATTTGTGACCCACTATAAGAACCTGTCTATCCCGATATGATTTATGTAGTATATTAAACTGTTTGGAATATAGTAGGGGCCCAAATGGATTATTTCTCACATTATCTTACCCAATAAGGAAATATGAGGGGAAGGGAAAAAGAAAAAGAGGACCCAAGGTGATAAAGGGGAGGATAGACTAAGGGAGGCAGTGGTCAGAAGCAAAACAGATCTTTGAGGAGGGATGGGATAAAAAAAGAAAAGAGAGAGAGAAACATAAACAGGAGAAAACAGAATGGAGGGAAATACACAGTTAGTAATTGTCACTTTGAATATAATAGGTTCATCCATTAAATGGAAGTGGGTAGTAGGATGGATATTGTTTACAAGAGACACACTTCAAATAAAAAGACACACACAGAGTTAAAATAAAGACCTGGAGCACAATCTATAATGCTTCAGCAAGAGTAGCAATCATGATCTCAGACAAATCAAAAGTATAGATTTTGAGACAATGAGGTAATATCAAAAATATTTTTAGAGTAAGTTTCTCTGATAAAGGCCTCATTTCTCAAATATATAGAGAACTGTGTTAGATTTATAAAAATAAAAGCCATTCTCCCAGTTGATAAATAGTCAAAGGATGTGAATAGGCAGTTTTCAGACAAAGGAATCAAAGCTATCTATAGTCATGTGAAAAATTACTTTAAATCACGTTGATTAGAGAAATGCAAATTAAAGCAACTCTGAGGTAATACTTCACAACTATCAGAAGTGACAAATGCTGGAGCAGATATGAGAAAATAAGTATACTACTTACTTTATTTATTTATTATTATTTTTCATTTTATTCATTTACTTGTAAAGTGTTGGTGGAGTGGCAACTAGTCCAGTCATTCTGGAGAGGCTATAAAACTGTGGGCATGACCTTTGACCCATAAATATACTACTGGATCTGTAACCCAAAGAGCTGAAAGAAAAAGGAAAAAGAAAATGTTTATTGCAATCTCTTTTGTGGTGACAAAGAATTAGAAATTGAGGAGGATGCTCATCAATTGAGGAATCACTGAACAAGTTGTGACTTATGTTTGTGATGGAGTACTATTAGAAATGACAAGGAGGGGTCAAAAACATGGCAACATCTGTATGAACTGATGCAAAGTGAAATGAGAAGAATCAGGAGATCATTAGGAACAGTTGACAGCAATGTTGTAAAGATAATCAATTGAGAAAGACTCGGCTACTCTGGTTAGTACAGTGAGTCAAGACAATTCTAAAATGACTCAAAATGAAAAAATTACTAACCACCTCCAGAGAGAATACTGAATTCTGAATGCAAATTGAAGTATAATTTTTTTGCTTTATTTTTTTTTGTCTTTTTTTGCAGTATGGCTAATATGGAAATGTTTTGCATGATTTCATATATATAATTGACATACATATGTATCAATTGCATAATTGATATAATTTTGCTTGCCTTCTCAGTAAGTGGAGGAGGAGTAGGAGTGAGGGAGAGAATTTGGAACTCAAAATTTAAAAAGAAAATGTTTAAAATAAGTAAATAATGATAAAAAACCCCAAATACTTAATCATTTACTTCTTATGGGTCTAGTCTACCTGAACTCGTAGGACTCCATACAGAGGTGGCAGTGAAGATTGCAGATGTAGAATGTTCTGTTGTTTGAAGTAACCATTGTGTTACAATTATCCTATAAGAAAAATCTGAGAAAATAATACCTTTTGAATGGGCTTGGACTTAGAGGACTGAAGGATGAAAACTACTCAAATCTGGGATATGTTAGAAATTTCCCCAGGAAGTTGAATACAGTAGACACTGGGCCTCTGGCATGTCCAGACCCACTACCTATTAATGGAGTACTAGCATTGATTGGAAACAGTTCTAGGTTGTTCAAGATACTAGTAGGATACTTTAAATAATTGACTAGAACTGAATACCTGTACATGTTGACCATCTTGCAGCTAGTACAGAGATCTACAGGAGAATAGAGACAAATGATAACAGTAACCATGACAAAAGCATTGACTTTTTAGCCTTCAAAGTAAATCCTGGGAAATTCAAATTTGTTGATCTTCTATCAGTTAAGGCAGCTGCTCAGTGAGAAGGCAAGTGTGTTCTCACAGTGTGAATAGTACCCACAAGATCTAGCTAACTAGCTCCCAACCATTTTGGGAATGATCTAGGAAGATTCCTTTAACCATGATGGATTTAACCTACCAGTCAATGGCACCATCACAGGGCATCATGGCATTTCATATGCTCCTCCTATAGAAGCAGTACAGAAGAAATAATTGAAAGATGCAATTGTGGGGCAGCTAGGTGGTATAGTGGACAGAGAGGAAAAGAAAGGAGGGAAGGAAGGAAGGAGGAAAGAAAGAGAAAGAGAGAGAGAGAGAAAGAAGGAAGGAAGAAAAAAAGATATAAATGCATGTAGATTTCTGGGTTTTGAATAAGAGAATGAAAGTAGAACAGAATACCCTGACAAGAGCTAGAGATGCTCTGAACTCTCTGTTATACAACAAGTGCATGATTCATGCATAGTTACTACCCAATTACTATGGCAGAAGAAAACAAAGAGATTTGCCTAGTTAGATTTAGCAAGCTATGCAAATTTCAGGTAGAGTCAGAATATGAGATTCAATAAACATTTACTAAGCCTAAGGCACTGTATGTGCTAAGTGTTGAGGGATACAAGGAAATACACAAAGATACATAAGACAGTTCATCAAAGTGCTCATTTCCTAATGGGAGAGACATAAAAAGAAGCTGAAAAGCTGGTGGGGAATGATAGGGGGAGAAGGGGATGGTAGGTCCAGGTGTTTACCCTTCCCTCCACCCCCACTTCCCCCAACCAGAGAAAGGGAGGAGTCTCAAGGCAAAAGGTTCTGAGGAGGAGTGAGTTTGCAGAATGGAAATGATAAAACATCTAACTGGGAGTTTCGGTGAATGATAGGTATTGACACTGAAATGGGTTAAAATGGTTTATGGATACTCATAGTCAAGGATAGCATAGGAGAGTTTGGACAGATACAATCTCGCTTAGTCCATTGTCCCACAGGGCAACATGCAATATGTTTTCTGGTCAAAGACTCAGACAAAGGGTAAGCTGACACACTGTCATGTCAAGAGTGGGTTGATAAGATGGAGAAACCGTGATCCAGTAACAAAAAGGAGGTGCATTCTAAAAACTAACCAGGAAAACTTACACAGGATGAGGAAGGTTGAACTGTAACTATGCCATATCAGCAAGCTTGCTGGAGAGTTTCAGTAGTCAGGTTTAACTAGATGTGTACCAGGGTTGTATAGCAGGACATGGAGAGTGGGACCATAGAATCCTCTGGATATTCAGTCAATTTAAGTGTACACTCCAAACTATCTCAGGGGGTACTTTCCACTTTCCATTCATGGAGTAAGTAATTGGAGTTACAAACTGCCTGGAGTGGTGGTGTACCTGGATAACATATTTGTCTTTGGGAAGGTGCAGGAAGATCACAAGAAAAGGCTGATATGTCATAATATTTTGGAAATATTCTGTTTTCAGAGCTGAGGCTCAGCAAGTGGCTGTGCCCTGCGCTCGTTGTAACAACAATCCTTTGTGCTCTGGATGATCTCACCCCCTGGTAAAGTGTATTACATGAGGTGTCCACTCCCCGTTTCCCAGGGACCTGAGAGCCAACATCCATTATGTCCCTTGAAAGGCTCACAATTCCTGTTGCTTGTTATACCATGTTCCTGTCACAGAACTCTGGTTCTGTACCTCACAAAAGTAAACCCAATGCCCAAGACTTGGGACAATATTGTTCCCACAGGACCTATGGGAACAGTAAGTAACTCAAGACCTAAAAATGATTATGTCACAGACTAGCCCAGTATGTATATAAGCACTGCCAAAATTCTAAAGCTCTCCTACTCAGGAGGGATTTCACTTGGGTTTTCTCCTCACTGAAATGAATTAAACCACTTCTTGATTCTTGATACACATGCCTCTCTGGCTTACTCTGGTTTCTCTCCAGCCATTCCCAGGTTAGAGACTGGTTTGTCTGGACTGAATTCAAAATTCAAAATTCTGTTGACAGACACAGTAATTGATTCAGGTCAGAAGAAAAATGATCTGTAGCTTCTAGTAACAAGTATCAATTTCATAATGTCAAGTATGTGGATCACACAGTATCTCCAAAACGTGTGACTACCAACCCAGAGAAAAGAGAAGTGCTCCTGGCTTCGTCAGTCCACAAAGCCTTTGAGATCTAAGGACATTTCTAGGATTTGGCTTTTATTATGGCAAATTTATTTGAAAAAATATATTTCTATTGCTAAGCCACTAATGATCTCACTAGTGCTTACATGTTTGAAGAGAACCAGAAGCAGAAGGACAAAAAAAAAGTTTGATTTGTTTTAAAAATCACTAAGCCCTTTGGAACCCAATGGATGGACAGATGTGACTCAACTTTCAGGCACTTGGCCAGCTCCCTCAGTAAGCCTCAGTAATACCAGCCTGAGGAGTTCTGGAATCTTCCTGTAACAAGAGAGAGAGGTAGTCCTGTAAACCAATTACATTTTCTGGCAGATGGCTGAACTGGAGTCTTGTAAGCCCCCATCCCCCACCTCCCAATCCCCAACCCTAACACACAAGCTGGAGCCCCTGACCTTAAAAAGAACTGTCATTGAGAAGTTCAAGAACTAGTTGTGTGAGCAAAGTTGCACATGTGGACAGAAAACAATCCACTGACATATTTTGACCAGGCCAAGTTAGATATTGTTTGCCAAAGATAGGTATCCTCAATCAACTACTATTAATTCAGCATTCATTGTTGGCCAGAGAAGACTAGTGTGGATGCAGATCACAGGTCCCAATGACCATGTGACACTGAAGTTACGATCATACTATTGGAAGAATGTGGCTATATGTGACATACAGGGAGCTGTATGGCCATACAGCTGGGATTTTGGAACTTTCACCAGAAAGCATGCTTCTGAACCAACCCCCTTTGTCTCAGCTGTCTGTGGATGTCGGTGACAAGAGCAGATCACTGATGAGGGACTGTGAGGAATGACACATGCCAAAAAGAGAGGTGGGGATCCTAAAGGACTAAAGTCCTTTGAAGACAACTTACTGTTGAGACAATGAAAGAAGCTGGAGCTGTGTAATGGAATGCTGTTCTAGAGCATCATGCTTTTGCATGGTTCCAATTATTCAATCAAGCAATAATCATTTCTCAAGTGACTACTATGTGACTAGACACTGTACCAGGTGATGGAATCAGAAAGATAAAAAAGTGTCTTCAGGGAGCTTACATTCCATCAGGAGAGACAACATGCACGTAACACACATAAAATATGTGTGTATAAGTGGCCTTTCCATTATGCACAGAACAGTGCAAGGAGATATCTTCTGATTGGTTCTCACTATTTATGACTCATTAATGGGTTGCTGGCTTTGGCTTTATTCTGTCTTATTCCGTTGATACTAGTATTAAAGGAATGACCTAGCCCTTGGCATGATTCTTCCTTCTGTCCTTAAATCTTTGACCTATCTGAAGGGTCAAGTAGGGAGTACCATTTTCCTCAGCAGAACACATGATCTGAACAGGCAAGCCTGTACCTAGGATGGAGTCACTTCCTTTGTTGTGGTTTTCTTTCTTTTGGCCATATATGAACTCAAAAGGGCTGGAGTCCTTTAGTTTTAGTTTAATGACTCAGAGAGAAGGTTTCATCTGTGACAGGAATAGATTGGTGCCCAGGGAAAAATTGGCATCATAGAGAGGGCACAGGGAAGAAGATTCCATTTGACATATGACCAAACTGTAAGGCAAAATATAAACTGCATGGCCCTGCATGAGCTCTTTCTGTTCACAAAAGGCATTAATATTAGTTTTCCAATTGATTGTACTAGGAGTAATTAGTTATTGGATTCTGTTCTAATCATTCTATGATTCTTTGCTGCTTAACTTTCCTTTTTTCTGTATGGGAATAAACTACCTGTTCAATAGCTGACTCAGATTTGTAAATAGATGTGATGGGAATAAATGATTCCTTGATGCCACTTCCTTCCTCTCACCTAGAACATGAGACTTTACCTAAAAGAAGACAAAGTTGCTTCCAGATGTGCTTGGCCTCCCTGATTAGCACCCCTCACCCCTATCAGTGATGCAGCATCCTTTCTTCCTTTTCTCTCCAACCTAGGCTTAGGACAAAGCTGTCCCTGGGATTTGGTTGACCTCAACTTCCCTGATGCATTTTCCTGGTTATCTAGGAGCAAATAAAACTCCAGACACATGGAGTCTATGCCTCTCAGGTTCAGTGCCCATACAAGTCAAGTTTCCTTATGAAGACAAAGGAAGTTGCTTCCAGAGAACCTAAATACCCCTGTATCCTTGGTACAACTCTCTGCTGTGTTAGGGCAAAGCAAACCTCCTTGGGCTAAATGTTCATTGATGTACCAGTGCCTCATTTTATCCCAACATTGAATCTAAACTAAGATAATGTTGGTGTTAGAGCATACCTCTGAAAATAAGGTACATTTTTAAAAAAATTCTTCCCTTTTTTGGAAAACCCTAAACTATAGTCAAATGTAATATTTCTGTAATTAGCAACTTTTTGGGAAAGCCAAGGAGTGAGTTATGAGTCAGTGAAGATGAGAAATAAGGAACCTACTTTCCTTACTAAAAAGTCAGGTTTCTCCCAGAGCTGAACTCTGGGCAAAGGTCAACAATACCTGTGGCTCCAGCCAACCAATGTCCAGTTATCCACTACAGAAAATACAAAATAAATACAAGGCCAAATTTTGAAGGAGGAGGCACTAGTGGGGTTGGGAAAGATCCTATGTAGAACAAAGGTTCTTAGCCTTTTTTATATCATGGACTCCTTTGACAGTCTGGTGAAGCCTATGGACCCCTTCTTAGAGCAATATTTTTACATGCATGAAATAAAATAAAATAAAATACATAATATTACAAAAGAAATCAATAATATTGAAATAGCGTTATCAAAATATATATATATATTTTAAACCAAGTTCAGTGACCTCAGGATAGGAACTCCTAATATGGAAGGTGTAATTTGATGAGAGTTTGAATGGAAACAAGAGATTCTAAGAGGCAAAAGTGGGGTAGGAATGGATACTAAGTCCAAAAGAAATGCTCCCATGTCCTACTTGAAGAACAAAAATGACAATATGACAGAACCATAGAGGGCAGTATGGCATGTAATGTATTAAAAAGTTGGAAAGGTAAGTCTGTTCTGAAGTCATGAGTATCTGAAGATAATATGAGATTCAGTATTACTCAAAAGAGATAATACAAAGACTCACTAAGGAAACTGATCAGATTTTAAATGTCCCACTGTCCAGACTACAACATTTAGTTGAATGATAATACACTAATCTCTAAGAAAGGCACTTGGCCCTCAATCAAGGAAACATCCAGGGACATGTATGACTCTAGGCTGAAGGGATTGGTGCTCTGATATAATGCAATAAATCCTAGCTGGACCCTTGGTTCTCCATGACAGTGGCAGAGAGATGGGTGCTAGTCAAAAAGGAGAGGCAATTTCTGTGATATTTCATCCTTTAAGGTTCTGTAATAAGTGGCAAGCAACTCTTTCCCTGGACTTCCCATGAGGGGTACAAGAAGGTTCGCCCTTCCCCCACTCTGACCACATAGAGGTTTTGAGCACATGGCAGCTGAAACACCTATGTTGCCTTAAGTGAAATCAGAGCCTGGTTCTTGAGTTTATGCTTTTGTTTGATTTCTTTCTTTAGTATAAGTGAGTAAGCAGCATTCTTGAAATAGGTGTTTTCAGTTTTGTAAGTTCAAGAGGACTGGTACTCTCAGTCAGAGCTAAGGAGCCATTGGGCAACCATCCTCTTCTTGGAGAAGAGACCACAGAAAAGAATTGTGTGCATAGCTGAGGTGAATCAGAAGCCAGTTTAGCTTCTTTAAAATGTTTGATACTTTTTCTCTGCTGTTTTAAATACCAGTCTCTTGGAAATAGATAATAGTTAGAAGTTACTTCTTGCTTATGTCTTGTCAATGAATGTTGGAGTGTCTTTTGGTTTTACTATTTCTTTAGTAAGCCAATGAGGAGAAGAATGCTTTCAAAAGCAGAATTAGCCAAGAGGAAAAAGAGGTGCAAAAGCTCACTGAAGAAAATAGTTCTCTCAAAATTAGAATGGAACAGATGGAGGCTAATGACTTTCTGAGAAACCAAGAAATCACACA
>JAQQSK010017702.1:0-10036 GCA_028658325.1 Potorous gilbertii | reverse complement strand
GGAGACCCCCAAAAAATGCTGAAGAAAATAACACCTTGAAAAATAGGCTAACTTAATTGGCAAAAGAGGTTCAAAAAGCCAATGAGGAGAAGAATGCTTTCAAAAGCAGAATTTGCCAAATGGAAAAGGAGGTCCAAAAGCTCACTGAAGAAAATAGTTCTTTCAAAATTAGAATGGAACAGATGGAGGCTAATGACTTTATGAAAAACCAAGAAATCACAAAACAAAACCAAAAGAATGAAGAAATGGAAGATAATGTGAAATATCTCATTGGAAAAACAACTGACATGAAAAATAGATCCAGGAGAGGCAATTTAAAAATTATGGAACTGCCTGAAAGTCATGATCAAGAAAGGAGCCTAGACATCATCTTTCATGAAATTATCGAGGAAAACTGCCCTGATATTCTAGAACCAGAGGGCAAAGTAAATATTGAAAGAATCCACCAATCACCACCAGAAAAAGATCCAAAAAGAGAAACTCCTAGAAACACTGTGGCCAAATTTCAGAGTTCTCTGATCAAGGAGAAAATATTGCAAGCAGCTAGAAAGAAACAATTCTAGTATTGTGGAAATACAATCAGGATAACACAAGATCTAGCAGCTTCTACATTAAGGGATCAAAGGGTGTGGAATAGGATATTCCAGAAGGCAAAGGAACTAGGACTAAAACCAAGAATCAGCTACCCAGAAAAACTGAGCATAATGCTTCAGGGGAAAAAAATGATCTTTCAAAGAAATTGAGGACTTTCAAGCATTCTTGGTGAAAAGACCAGAGCTGAAAAGAAAATTTGGCTTTCAAACACAAGAATGAAGAGAAGCATGAAAAGGTAAACAGCAATGAGAAGTCATAAGGGACTTACCAAAGTTGAACTATTTACATTCCTACATGGAAAGACAATATTTGTAACTCTTGAAACTTTTCAGTATCTGGGTAGTTGGTGGGATTACACACACACACACACACACACACACACACACACACACACACAGCACAGGGTGAATTGAATAGGATGGGATCATATCTTTAAAAAAATGAAACTAAGTAGTGAGAGAGAAATATATTGGGAGGAGAAAGGGAAAAGTGGAATGGGGCAAATTATCTCTCATAAAAGAGGAAAGCAAAAAACTTTTCAGTGGAGGGCACAGAGGGGAGATGATAGAAAAACATGAACCTTACTCTCATCACATTTGACTAAAGGAAGGAATAAAATGCACACTCACTTTGGTATGAAAATCTATCTCACAATACAGGAAAGTGGGGGAGAATGGGATAAGCAGGGTGGGGAGGGAGATGAAAGGGAGGGCAGTGGGGGGAGGGAGTAATTTGAAGTCATTACTCTTGGGGAGGGACAGGATCCAAAGACAGAACAGAAGCAATGGGGGGCAGGATAGGATGAAAGGAAATAGTCTTACACAACACGACTATTATGGAAGTCATTTGAAAAACTATACATATAAGGCATATATTGAATTACTTGCCTTCCCAAAGGGAATGTGTGGGGAGGGAGGGATGAAGAGAAGTTGGAAATCAAAGTTTTAGAAACAACTGTCGAGTATTGTTCTTGCTACTAGGAAATAAGAAATACAGATAATGGGCCAAATTTTAGCCAAATTTTAGAGGTCTCAGGTCAAGAAGAAAATATTACAAGCAGCTAGAGTGAAACAATTCCAGTACTTTAGAAACACAATCAGAACAACACAAGATTTGGCAGCTTCTACATTAAGGGATCTGAGGACTTGGAATATGATCTTCCAGAGGTCCAAGGAGCTAGGATTAAAACCAAAAATCATCTACCCAGCAAAACTGAGTATAATACTTCAGGGAAAAAATAGAACATCAGTGAAATAGAGAACTTTTAAGTATTGTTGATGAAAAGACTAGAGCTGGATAGAAAATTTGACTTTCAAACACAAGAATCAAGAGAATTGTGAAAAAGTAAACAGGAAAGAGAAATCACAAGAGACTTACTAAAGTTGAACTGTTTACATTCCTATGTGGAAAGATAATATTTGTAGCTCTAGAGATTTTTCTCAGTATTAAGGAAGTTGTAGGGATCATATACATACAGAGAGAGGGTATAGAGTGAATAGAATATGAAGAGATGATGTTTAAAAACTAAAATTAAGGGGTGAGAAAGGAATGTATTAGGAGAAGGAGAAAGGGAGAAATAGAATGGGTTAAATTATCTCTCATATAAAAGATGCCAGAAATAGCTTTTTCAATAGAGTGGAAAGGGGAGAGGTGGATCTCATTGGATTTGGCTTATGGAGGGAATAACAAGCACACTCAATTTGGGATGAAAATCTATCTTACACTGCAGGAAAGTAGCGGGGAAGTCATTAAGTGGGAATTGAGGGGCGTGACAGAAGGAGGGGAAAATGGGAAGATGGGGTCATTAGAAGTAAATACTTTTAAGGAAGGACAGGGTCAAAAAAGAGAATGGAATAAATGAGGAGTAGAATAGGATGGAGGGAAAATTGTCGTTCTCATCATGACTGTTATGGAAGCTTTTGCATGACTACAAATGCATAACCCATATCAAATTGTGTACTTTCTTAGTGTGGATGGGCATGGAAGGAGGAAGGGAGTGAAATTGGAACTCAGACTTTATTAATAACGAATGTTAAAAATAATTTTTATATGCAACTGAGAAGTAGGACATACAGGCAGTGTGATATAGAAATCTACCTTGCCCTATAAGAAAATATAGGGGAAGGAGATGAGAGAAAGGAGGGCAAATTGGTGGAAGGGGTAATCAGAATGCATGAAGTCTTGGGGTGGGCCAAGGGGAGAGATAAGGAGAATATTTGGAGTGCAAAATCTTGTGGAAGTCTATGTTGAAAACTAAAAATAAATTAATTAATATAAAAAATTAGAATGGAGTGATGGAGTAGTGGAGTAAATGGAAACTAAGGAAAGAATAAAACATCAGGAAAGAATAAAACACAACCAAAAGAGCAAAAAAAAGACAATGTGACATATCCCATTGGGAAAATAGCTAACCTCAAAAAATAAGCAGAGCAGATAATTTTATAATTATTTGGCTACCTGAAGCCCATGATCAAAAAAAAGAGACTAGACATCATTTTTCAGGAAATTATCAAGGAAACTGACCTGATATTCTAGAAGCAGGAGATAAAAAAGAAATTGAAAGAATCCACTGATGATGTCATGAGAGCTCTCCCCCCACCAAAAAATAAATAAATAAGCCACCATGAATATTATACCCAAATTCCAGAACTTCCAGGTCAGCGAGAAAATATTGCAAGCAGCCAGAAAGAAACAAGTCAGATAACATGAAGCCCCAGTCAGCATCACACAAGATTTAGCAGTTTCTACATTAAAAGATCAGAGGCATGACATATGCTATTCCTGAGGGCATAAGAGTCAAAATCACAACTGAGAATCATCTACCCAGCAAAACTGAATATAATCCTTTGGAGGGAAAAAATGGATGTTTAATGAAATAAAGGACTTTCAAGAATTCTTCGTGAAAAGACCAGAAGTAAGGGGGTTTAGCCAAGATGGCAGAGTATAAGAATGGACATGCTCTAGCTCTCCCCCCCATTTCTCTTAAAATACCTGTAAAATGGCTCTAAACAAATTCTAGAGCAGCAGAAACCACAAAATAACAAAGTGAAACAGATTTCCAGCCCAAGACTGCCTGGAAGCCTGGAAGGAAAGATCTATCACACCAGGCTTGGAGCAGAGCACAGCTCTGCCTGGGCCCAGGGTAGCAGAAGTCCCTGTAGCAGCAGCATCCACTTTTGGAACCCTCAGCCTAAAAATCTTGCGGGAATCAAGCAGCTGATCTTGGTCTCATTCCTCAGTGGCAGTCCTGAGGTGAGGAGGAATTCATGGAGGAAATACTTAAACAAAATATATAGTTAACGCATAAGGGAAATGACAAAGACATAAACTATAATAATTTCATACAGTTTAATCACTATACTTGTCATGGAGATCAGAATGATTTAAAACATGTGCTTAATTTTTCAAGGAGAGAAAAGATATTCAAAGGCAATACTCATGGACAATATTAACTCATTCATAAAATCTTATAGAGAAGAATGGTGGAGGATTATGAACAATCTCTCCTCAAAAAAACAGAAAAAAATACTAGGAAGCATTAAAGAAAGTTTAACAGAGGTCAATTAAACAAAATTGTTTTAAGGACAATTAAGAATAAACATTGAAAGTAGGGTGAAAATGGAAGAAATTTTTAAAAACCTTCAAAAAGTTTTATAACTTTAAAAAAACTGTCATGACAGTTGAGCCACTTTGACTTAATATCACCATTAGTGTATGCTTATAAAGGAGACAGAGTATTAAAGAGAAAAAGGACAGGGGAAGCAGCTAGATTTGAACCAACACATATAAGAACTGAGTGAAAACTGGAAACCACCCCAGCACCCTATGTATAAAAACTTTTTTTGATTTAATCAATCAACCAAAATTTAGTGAATTAGTTAATTCTATTGCTTAAGAGACTGGTTGATTTCCTAAGAACTTTGTATAAGAGAGAAGCTATCACTGCACCAAGGAGAAAGACAGTCTGAGAATCTCGTCTGAATTCAAGAGGATAGAGAAAACACAGAGCAAAAGAAAGACAGAGAAGGAAAGATTTTGGGGAAAGATGTTGGCTCTACAGGCAAAACAGAGAGAAAGAGGTGTGATAAAAGAAAAAGATTAGCTTTTTTCCCAGTTTCCACTCCATATGCCTGTCTATCCACAGGCAGTAAAACATAATCTTCTGTTTTGTTACCCAAATGTTTCCCAGGAAATGAATTTTGCATCAAAGACAAAGAAGCCAGAGTTTTACTAGAAATAGCTACAAATACAAGGTTAGGCAAAGACTGCATTCTCTTTTTGGTTTTAGGAATTTATTTTTTCCTAAGTGGGAGATCAGAGTGATTATGACTATACTCAGAACTCTTCATTTAAAATCAACTCCCTAAAGCTCAATATAAGAAAAGTGAATTTCATGAGCTATTTTATTACTTTTTAAGCTTAAAATGAGCAAATTATTGTAACATGGTACTGCAAATTGAACTTATCAACTTGTCTGGTTGATATAATCTCTCCATATGGAGGACCCTAGGAAACTTGCCTCTAGGTAATCATGATAACGGGTAAGATAATTGCCTTGGAGCGACTGTGGAACATGTGTAGACATTCTGTTACTGGTTCTTGTTGGTTAACCATATTATTAGAAAGACCCTTTTTTTTACTGACTCTACAGCCAGATCTATTGGCATCTTCAAAAAGACTCTAGTCAGTTTTGACCATTACTTTGCTTCATTGGAGGGAGTTCAATGGCCCCTTTACTCCTGGTATCTGGTAAGAGACCATTCAGTAAAGAAACAAGTGTTAGAACTTTTTCCCTTCTGAAGATATATGGCTCCTAAGAAAATGGACTCCAGTACTTTAAATGGGTGCCTTTCTAACTTTGGTTGGTGAAATGAACCACAGGAAACAGGGAGTTGGTATCCAGGCTGAGTTTAACAGTAAGCATAGCACTGATGAACTGAGGAGAAAGGAGTAACAATTACCTGGATATTAAATTGGTGTATCCAATGCTATGATATGTAGGAAATGAGCTAAGTTGTGAGTCCCACCTCTATTCTACCATACTGCTCCCACTTTCCAGAGACTAAGATGCTATGGGGGAGATTGTGCCCTGGAGTTGTTTGTTTTTTTTGTGGAAACATTTGCATGTTTGTTCTTGTTAGAATTTAAAAGAAATATCCCTGTTTATAAACCACCCTGCATTAAGCAAAAAAAAAAAAAAAAAAAAAAAAAAAAGAGCTGGGTCTTAGCATCTGTTCCTTTAATATACAATATAGAAAACACAGGAAATACACCACCCACAAATCCATTAGTCTTCCTGGAACTTTGAGGAGAGTTATAGCTTGCCAGGCTCTGGGAAAGCAAGCCAAAGAATACATATTACAGAAATATAGGGGCATATTTGTATTGGAAAGACACAGTTATGAAAGTGTTGATGGATCTATTTATGAGGTATCTGAGAAAGGGAAAGATATGAAAGGAATGGGGTAAATGGATCTTATAATGAAAAAACAACCAAGAAAATATCAGCAACTACTCTATAAAACTCCAGATTTTAAGAGGAGGAGATGATATCATTTTGAGTTATACTGCTTTGCTACAGAGAAGTCTAATCTGGTCTCATTCTTCCCATTTCCAATACACACAGTTCTGTCATAGCTATATGATGACCCAGTCTTAAAATTCCAGGACAGAAGCTTTGAGTCTCCTTGCTTTTATTTGCCTTTTTATAGGAGACCTACAGATTAAGTGAAATGTGTGTCCTCATCTTTGCCATTGGAAAAAATAGCTGCTATGTTGTCCATACATTGTACATATCATGCTTCCTTGATTGTCTGGATTACTCCACCAAAGGAATGTCAAGCTGTTCATATGTTTGCTGATGATTTCTCTCTGCTATTTCCTGAACAAACTTGACACTATGAGCTCATATGTGAAGTGGACATTTTGTGTGTCAAAGCTTTGTATCTTCTTGTTAAACTTAGATGTTCCCCCCATGTCTCAGCTATTGCCATTGGTGTAGAAAACTCATCTAAATCTCTTTTTGTCCATTCTCTTTGCAAATTTCATTTTTATCTTCAACTTCATTAGCAGAACACCCATGTCACTGATCCCAGAATCTCTTGCTGATCATGCTTCTCTCTTGACAATGATTCATTAAGGTTTTGCCTCTTGTATCTATTGGGATTGCTAACTCTACTGACCAATAAGGAACTGATTCATTGTGCTCTTTGTACATAATTTTTGGAAATGTGACTGTTTGTACAGTTGAAACAAGCTTTTGATTTGGAAGCAGAGGATCTTGGTTTATATCCCAACAGTGTCACTTCCTACCTGTGTGACTTTGGGCAAGCCATCCACTTTCTCTGAGTATCAATTTTCTTACTGGGACAATGAAGGCATTGGATTAAATGACTGAAGTTCCATCATTTTTAGGTTTGTATGTATTTATTGTTTAGAACTACAACTTGAAGGAATTTTTCTTGCCTGAGTCACTTTATTTCCTTGAAAATATCATGTTTGATAGACTCAAATGCTTTTTCATGATATGAACATTTTAAGCATTTAAAATATTTAAAACATAACTGAATAGAGAAAAGTCTTTTTAAATATACTGAATAGGAGTTTCCTCATAGGAAGCCATATATAATTCCTATAACTATTCATGCTTTAAAAAATACTTTAAAAAACTTGAAAAATAAAATTAAACAGAAGAAGATATTATCCTTAGGTATCCATGATATAATCTAGAATCTGTTTTCCTAGGAATGTGCCCATGAATATATTTTGCCATAGTTAAGAATCATTAAAAAATTAGAGAGCTTGTCCTAACAGAAATCTACCTAAATCAAGAAATAGTTATTTTATGTAAATAAAATTCAGAGATCCATAATGAAAATGGTTGTAGCTTTGTCATCTTATTTTTGCAGTTAAAATAGATGACATATGAAATAATGGTAATACTATAAGCATGGTCAAGTGTTCTTTAAACCAAAGATAAATTCTTCATGACGATACTGTGTGAAATGGAGGGACTTGCCTAGGTTTCTGCATAAAAGAGCCAGGACTTTAAATTAGATCCTTAGTAACAGATCTTGTTTTCTTTTTTCCTTAGATATTTTTTGTGACTGTGACATAATAATCACCAACCACTAAAAACATTTCAATGTACAATGAAGAAGAAAAAAATAAATTGTATAAGAAATTGAAAATCTATTATATAGTTTGTTTTGTGTGAATATTTGGTTTAACAAGGTAGCAGCAAAATGGTCATACTTTTTGTTTCCTCCAAAACTTCTTTTTTTCCATGTAAGATTTTGATATTTCATAATTTTATTGTTTTCTTCATTAGCATATAAGTTCCACATTTCATATATTGCATTTATATCTCTTGTACCTAATAAAGCATGATACATTTTAGTAGGGACTCATTAAATACCTGTTGACTGATTCATTAATAAATAAATGCAATCAAGCAAAATACACCAACAAAACGACAAAGTGTATTTCATTTTGTACTTGCATTTCATCATTTCCCCAACATGAAGAGGGAAGCATGCTCAATAATCAGTCTTCTAAAGACATGATTGGGTGGTACTTTGATCTCTGAAGTTCTTCAGATTTATTTTATTTTACACTACCATGGTCACTGTATAAATTTTTCTCCTGCTTCTTTTCATTCCATACTAATTCATAAAAGCCTTCTTAAGTCCCTCTGCATACATCAGATCTTTAATTTCTTATGGGTGCAAACACAAGGAAATTGGTCTTTCACCAACCAAACCACAGAAGGGGGACATAAAAAAATGCAGCAGTACCACTGCTCCCTGTTGCAAGATTTGAATTAGTGCTTTGAGTGAGTCAAAAAGGGATCAATAATAAAATCCAGAATGAGGGTCACACATGAATATGTGACCCAGAGGAAGATTTTAAGGGGAACTCAGCTCATAATGGGAGGAGCAGGAGAGACATGGGGCTCTAATCTATAAGCAGATACATGGAACTGAAAGATCAGAAGGATAATTAAAATCTGTTACATTCATACAATACAATTTGTTCAGTCATTCTCCCAAATGATGGCTTTATTTCCACTTCTTTGCTACAATGAAAAGTGATGATACAAATATTTCTTCATATATGAGTGCTTTCCCTTTATCTCTGTCCTCTTGGGGGATAGGTCTATTAATGGCATCTTTGAGTCAAAGGGTACATTAGATTAGTGACTCCTGGGTTATAGTTTTAATTTATTTTCTAGAATTTTGGGACCAATTCCTAGTCTCAACCAAATTACTGCCTTTATCCTTCTACTGCCTATTTAACAATTGTCCTCTCCATTTTTGGTTGTTCTTGCCAGTCTTATGGATATGAGGTGGAACCTTGCTTGACTTAGTGTATATAATTCTTTTACATAATTCTCATCCCAGACGTGGATGACAAAGACTATCATTCAGATAATTTCCCCTATTTCAAGCAAATAGATCACTATTTGGTTTTCTCTGGATTGAAGTTGACAATTCAACTAACAGTTTCCCAAACTAGATTGTACCAGATTAATTTCTGGATTTGATATAAAGGATTAAAGTATGTATGATGTAAGGAGGAACTGCCACTGATTTTATGATATTTTCACTTGACAATGTAGTGATGAAGCCTTGAAAATAGACTATTGGGGGGTGGAGCCAAGATGACGGAGTAGAAAGACTCACATATGCTAGCTTAATTTCTGGATTTGATATAAAGGATTAAAGTATGTATGATGTAAGGAGGAACTGCCACTGATTTTATGATATTTTCACTTGACAATGTAGTGATGAAGCCTTGAAAATAGACTATTGGGGGGTGGAGCCAAGATGACGGAGTAGAAAGACTCACATATGCTAGCTCCGAACCCACAGCCCATGGATTTCCTCTAAAAAGAACTCCCAACAAATTCTGGAACAGTGGAAGCCACACAGCAACACAGTGAAGGAGATTTCCATTTCAAAGAGCCCTGAAAAACTGACCACAAAGGTCCATCGCGCCTGGACGGGAGCTGAGCCCTCCCCTGTCCTGCCCTGGCCACGTGGCACTGAGAGGAGCGGGCAGATCAGAGCAGGTTTCAGGGACCGAATTTCCAGTGGCCACGAAGGTCCCTCCACCCACAGATGCACAGGTCAGTGAGAGAGACTGACTGAGAGGGGAGCTGGGTGTCTCCGGGACTCAGGCCCCCTTGGGAGGCAGCAGCAGAGGCAGCAGACAGTCAGAGGCTCCCAGAGCAGGCAGGAACTCAGCAGCAGCTCCATTACAAAAGGTCTCTGCATAAATCCCCTGAGGGAACTGAGCCTGGGAGGCGGCCCTGCCCCCACCTGAGCACCAGAAATTAAGCTCCCATTGAATAGCAGCCAGGCCTGCCTCTGAAAGCCCTGAGGCTTGGGAGCAGCATTTGAATCTCAGACCCCAAGCACTAGCTGGGCGGATCTAGGCC
>JAQQSK010017701.1:0-10036 GCA_028658325.1 Potorous gilbertii | reverse complement strand
TGGGGAGAAAATTTTGGAACCCAAAATCTTATGAAAATGAATGTAAAAAGTTAAATAAATAAATTTATTTAATAAAAAAAAAAGAATTAGGGCCAAAGGGGAAAACAACAAGAAGGAGAAACAGAGAAAGAAAGACAGAGACAGAGAGATAATTGTATGCTTCAATTTGCATTCAGAATCCATAGATTTTTTCCAGATGTGGATAGCATTTTCCATCATGAGTCTTTTGTAAAAGTCTTGGATTCTTGTATTATTGAGAAAATTTAGGCGTATCAAAATTGATCATTGCACAATGCTACTGTTAATGTGCACAATGTTCTTTTGGTTTTGCTCACTTCACTCAGCATGAGTTCAAAGTCTTTCCATGGTTTTTCTGAAGTTCACCCAATCATCATTTCTTATGGAACAATAGTACTCCATTACATGCATGTATCACAAGTTATTCAGCTATTTTTCAATTGGTGGGCATCTCCTCCAGTTTACAATTTTTGGCCACAGAGAAAGAGCTACTATAAATGGTTTTTTGCATGTGGGTCCTTTGTCTATCTTTACGATCTCTTTGGAATGCAGATCTAGTAGCGATATTGCTTGATCAAACAGTATGCACAGTTTGATTTGTTGCCCTTTGGGCATAGTTCCAAATTGCTCTCCCTAGTGGTTGGATCAGGTCACAACTGAACCAACAATGCATTAGTGTTCCATTTTCCCCACATCTTTTCCAACATTTATCCTTTTCTTTTCTTAGAATTTTAACCTATGTGTTAAGTGTGAGGAGTTTAACCAGAGTTGTTTTAATTTGCATTTCTGTAATCAAAAGTGATTTAGAGCATTTTTTGTATAATTATAGAGAGCTTTAATTTCTTCCTCTGAAAACCACCTGTTCATATCATTTGAGCTTTTCTCACCTAAGGAATGATTTGAATTCTTACATATTTGACCCAGTTCTCTACATATTTTAGAGATGAGATTTGCATTGGAAAGACTGGCTATAAAAACTATTTTCCAGCTTTCTGTTTTCCTTCTAATCCTGGTTGCATTGGTTTTGTTTGTGCAAAACCTTTTTAATTTAATATAATCAAAATTATCCATTTTACATTTTAAAAATATTCTTTGTCTTTGATTTACTCATAAATCCTTCATTTCTCCATAGATCTCACAGGTAAACTATTCCTTGCTCTCTTAATTTGCTTATGATACCCCCCCTTATGTCTATATCATGTCCTCATTTCAATCTTATCTTGATTAGTTCTCCTTTTTAAATAATGAATAATGAGATCAGGAGATAAATCATTGCAAAAGGCTATTCATCAATGTCAATAATAATGGCCTTGGAAGTCAAGACCACAACCCTCTTCCTAATCTGGAGTTTGCAAATGAAGTTTTAAGTAACTATTCTGAAAGGTCTTAGTTGGAAATGATCTAATATACATAAAACATTAGGATATAGAATAGAAGTACATCATACCTAAGAGATGATCTTTTCTAAAACATTCAATTTACTAATGAGAAAACTGTGAATTAGAAATATTGGATAATTTTCTAAAGGTCACATAGTTGTTTAGTAACTGAGTCATAACTATAAAATCAGACCTACTGATTACCAATCCATTGTTCAATTCCCCCCACCATTATTATACCTTTCTTTCTGCTTGTCTCTAGGTCTACTGAACTTCTTTGACTTTCCTAGTCTATCAGTCCTGTATTTACAAGCATATATATAAATAGATGGTCAAATATCTAAAGGGTTGTATTCTTTATAACCTATTAGTCCAAGTCCCTGCATTTGTTTAAAATGTGAACCGTAGCCAAGTCTAACCCAAGACCCAAGATCTTGCTCCAGCCTCCTGTGAAGGCTTCTGTGGTTTTCCATAATTTGGGAAGTTCTTTCCAAACTGGGATTCTGTAGCCTTGGCTTCAGAGGGAGAATTATTTTTGATGTGGGCCTGACCTCATGCCCATACACAGAGTAGCCTGCTCAGCTGCCAGATTCCACTTTTCCACCTCAAATAAAGGAATCATTGTTAACTTAGGAGCAGAGAGAGAACTGCCTTTGACTTGTATTAAGCTTCTGTTAATAATAAGAAACAGACTCCAGTACCAGAAGGTGAAATAACATTGTTATTTTTATTTAAAATCAAAACCTTTTTAAGTGACTAGTAAACTTCAAGTCTCAACTCTTCTGTTCCCTTCCTCTCTCTCTCTCTCTCTCTCTCTCTCTCTCTCTCTCTCTCTCTCTCTCTCTCTCTCTCTCTCTCTCTGTCTCTCTCCCCAACATCTCTCTCATATGGAGGAAATCTAATTTGCTGTCATCCCATGTTTCATGTTATCCACATGACCAAACCACCACATAATTTGGCATGCCATGGAAGTGGCGCCCAGGCCTGGAACTGCAAGGCTCTTGGACGATAGATTCAGAGTCCTTGGCAGTAACTGGGGTTTCTGTAATGCCTGCCCATGCTGCACTTGGCTCAGGACTGTGCAAATCAACCCTCTGTTTTCAGGATCTGTGACACAGACTTACCCATAGATTTGAAAAAGGAGAGAGAGAGAGAGAGAGAGAGAGAGAGAGAGAGAGAGAGAGAGAGAAAGAGGGAGAGAAAATACATATACAGAAGGCAGAAAAGAGGCTGATGGTGCCATATATGTATTCATGTTATATTAACCTCAAAATAGATACAATTAATCACAACTTTTAATGTCAGACACATTCTCAGTGGTCTATGGTGTTGAATGTAACATTGAACCCAGTTCCTTATACGAATTTGCATTTTTCCTTCATTTTATTTTTGTATGTGTGGGAGATACAAGCACACATATGTTCAAACAAACACATTTGGTTGCCCCTCCACTTAACAGATTCATATAAGTAAGTTAAATTGTTGATAATGCAGGTAGCAAGGAAATCCAGGGGTTTTCACTCGATTTTAGATATTATTTAGGCAGCATGAGCTCAGTAAATGGCAATTTGTCTGTTTATTTCACTATATTTATTGAGATTCTACTCTGTGTGGGCATTTCAAGACACATTTTGGGGATATGGACCTAAATAATACCTAATACTTGGCAGCAAACATTTACAATCTAGTTGAAAATTTAAAAAAATTTCAAAAATAGAAATGTAGTTTTCAAATTTCCTCCTGAGATTTAGTATATATTCAGGCAAATCCACTGTACTGCAAACCAATTTTTTTCAAGATATAAAGTATAATCATCTATGTATATACATTTTAACAATGCAAATCTCATTCAGCAAAAGACAATGAAGTTAACAGGACAATATTTAGGCTGTTACATTACTTTTAGTGAGGTATATAGTCTCTACTCTAGTTCAATGTGTTAGCAACAATGTAACCTTTGATGAGTTGTCTTTTTACTACCTCTGTTGGCATAATATGTTCATCAGTATTTCATGCAAACCTAATTTTTTTTTCAGGGATATTCATGTACATTTTCAAGTGTTGAAATATATGCAAAGTTACATGAAAAACCTTCTTCTCATATCCTTTTTTCCCAGCTCAGAAACCAACAGCTGAATTGGATATCTTCTTGGACAGAAAACAAGATATGAATTATCTTATTAAGTGTGTGTGTTTGTGTGTGCGTGCACATGTGAACATAAACATGGCAGCATCACCTGGAAGTTCATGTTTCATTTCAGTATTGAACTCATTTAAAAAGATAAATCTATTTATACACAGTTGTGACATCCTAGAATTTAACTGTTCCCCTTTCCTCTAATGTGGTACTTTTTTTTCTTCCTTAGCTTCTTTGGTCAGAGGGCATGTGCATGTAATATACTCAGAGGGTCCAAAATTCAGGGTCAACCTCTACTTTCTACAACGTGAATCAGAGAAGTGTAGTATCACAAAATGTTAGGTGGACCTCATAAGTCATCTAGTCTGACTCCCCATCTACACATACAATATCTTTTACAATACTACAGATAAGTGTTCATTCAATCCTTGCTTGCCAGTCAAGAATTTAAACCCACAATAGCCACGTACCTAAATCCCCTTCCATTTACACTGTGCCTTTCTATTAAAGGTGAAATTAGTCAAAGTGCATCTTTCTTAGACTCTGTTAAGTATGAAGCTTTCAATTATGAAATGATTGCTAATACTATTACCACTAGGGCCCCTGGGTATTATGTTTATTTAAAATCAGGAGGCAATGTAAAAACTATATCAAATTGCTTGCTGTCTTGGAGAGGGGGAGGGCAGAGGAGTAAGGAAGAAAAATTTGGAAGTCAAAATTTTATAAAAATGTTGGAAAACATCTTCAGTGTAATTGAAATAAATAAAATATTATTAAGAAAAAATAAAATCAGTGGCAGAATTTAAGTCTGCTTTATACCATATCATGAGTGGATCATCAATCATTTTTACTGGATTAAAAATGCTTAAAGACAAGCACAAATACTTTCAGCAGTCAGAGCAGGAGGTTGCACTGTGTAGAGAGAAGCCTGTTCATATGGAATCAGAAAACTTGTATTTAAATCCCCCAAATAAGGATTTGGGAGACATAGGACAATTCACTTAAATCTCTCTTGCTTCTAAGTTCCTTCTTCTATAGAAGTAATCAGCATGGCATATTGGAAAGAGGACCAGAGTTGGAACCTAAAGGCTAAATTTAAATTTCAGTTTCACCACAACCCATCTATATTACCTTCGGCCAGCTCTTTTCCACTAATACCATCTTTACCACCCCTCTTGGGAAATCAGTTTTATTTAGCTATCCATATCTGTTACAAGAGTTTTGATTTTCTTGAGCTATGCAGAAGGGAGGGAAATGGGAGGCGGAAATGAATGCCAAATAAAAAATAAAATTCATATTTTTAATAAAATGAAGAAGATGACTTTAAGGGAATTTCTAATTTGAAATCTTTTGATTCTAGCTCAGTATTCACCATGATTTGGTTTCTACAACCAGGTTGGAGAGTGAGTGTCCTAACTTGCTGAATCATGGCTCTGAACTGGAAGGGAGTAATACGAACATAGCACTGTTGAAAGAACACTGGAATTGGAATCACAGTGGAGCACACAGCCAGTGTACAAGATTTTGGCTGAGTCAGAAAATTAACTAAATTATTTCCCTTCTCCTGACCTCCATCTCTTTCTCTATAAAAGAATAAAGGTAGAAACTGTTACAATTCTTAGAAGACGAAAAGAGTAAGAGATTTTCTGTGAGAAACTCTCCCTTCACTACACCAAATAATAGGGGGAAAAAAGCCCTCAAATAGAGAGAATCCAGGAAAGACAAGAAAAAAAATGTGGAGTTGGATACATCACAATTAATTTTTATACAAAAAAGTAAGTGAAGATCAAATCTACTGCCTGTCATTTGAAGGATACCTGTCACTCTGCCCACTCCAATATTATAACCCCACAGATATATGGGGTAGAGGAAAGGAACGGAGGAGTTAAGGATCCCTACTGGGGATTTTGAACATGTCAGGAGATAAGCTTCTAAAAGATGGATCCTTGGTATCAACTTCTACTAGGTGGAAGGAAGTGTTTGAGCTTCTAAGAAAGGCAGAATTCGGAAATGGTAGGGTTGTATGAATTGAAAAAAAGGCTTGTCTGACATAAAAAAACAAAATATATCAAAAGATGATGAAGGATAAGATGGAGAACAGTACTTTCCCCTTGAGTTAGGCTTGAAGAATGCTTCTTGCTACATCTCTGATACCTTCATGAAAAATTAGCATTTCTGGGAAGACAAAAATCATCACAGAAGTGATAATGAATAAGAAAAGAAAATAATACTTATTAGAAAGGAATGTTATAAATTAATATGTCTAAAGTGGGAAAATAGATAAAGAAGGACAGTGTCAAAAAATAGGAGAAATGAAAGCATTCATTAAAAAGATAGAGACTAGTATGATTCATGCAAGCAGCTAGGCATTTAGTTAGTTTATATTATGTGTCACATGTTGTGTCAGGCACTGGGAATATACAGACAAAAATGGAATAGCTTTGTCAAGTTTTTTTAATGTTTTATTATTTGAGAAAATAACATCTCCAAAGCATGCTACTTTCACTTTGGTGACTTCCTTTTGCAATTATACTTTTGTACCTACCTCTTCCCTCATCTTGGAATCTAGAATCTGATTAGTGAATTCTTAAACCTTAGCTCATGTTACCTGGTCATAGACCTCCCACAAAACATCCTAACAATTTTAACATCACATCACAGCTAAATTATCTTCTCTCTTGCCCATCCATTTCCATTTCTAGCTCCTCTATAAGTATTGTCTTTCTCTATTTTTATGAAGGTTCCTTCAAGGTGGTAACTCTATTGCTTGCCTGTGTTTGTGTACTTAGTGATTAGCATAGTGCCTGAAATATGAGTGATTGATTACTGCTCTATATCCAGATAAGGAACTGATAAATAGAAATATGCATAGAACAATTGTATTGTGTATATACATGTGCATATCTTTATGTATATCTGTCTAGATAGACAGATATACATATATACATACACAAATTGATGTGTGCATGTATGTGCATATATACACAAACACACATACATATACCTATTTGTATGTAATAGTAGCCATCTCTTGGAAGGGAAGAAAAAAGAGAAATTTACGTTTTTTTTGTATATTTGAAGTTGTTCATAGTAGATTTGCAATTTCATGCCCAAATATCTTTTTTTTATTGTGCCATTTTATAGAAATGCTTGTTTTAGTCCATAAATTAATTGGTTTTAATTTTAAGAAATAGACTTTTTTCATTTATTCATATATGTGTGTATAATATACACATAAGTGTATATATACATAAAATTAATACATAATATGAAGCAGATAGATTCAGGATAAATTTGAAAAAGCCACTATTAACTTGGTGAGGGGAGCAGATAGGTCTCATATAGAAGGAGGCACTAGAGTAAAGTCTTGAAGGAAATCGGAATTCTGAGAGATAGAGGTGAAGGGGTAGGTATAAAACTATAGAGGATAAACAGTGAATGAGAAGAAGGTGCAATTTTGAGTGTCATGGGTAAACATCAGCAGATAGGCCAGTAGGTCTAAGGTATAGAACGCATGGAGGCAAGTATTTTGTAAGAAGACTAAGAGACTAAGGGGGCACCTACTTGCAAAGAGCTTTAATTGTTTAACAGAAGAGTTTATATTTCATCCTAGAGGCAACAAAACTAAACTGAAGAATTTGGGGTTTAGACAAGGAGAAGGTAGAAAGGGGGGTTGAAAAAGAAGAAAGGATGTTTATTAGGTTAAATATGAATAAAACAAACAACATAAACTGAATGTTGACTAAAGAGTCATATAAATATACATATATTTATGTAGTATTTGATGGAAGAAAGCACAATCTTAGCAAATTATAAACATAAACATAAATGAATTAATTCCAAAAGATAAATGAAAAGTAGCAAGAAATTAAAAATAAAATCAACATACACAAGGAAAACATTTGGAAATATATATATATATAATATGTATATTATATATATATATATATAATATGTATATTATATATATATATATATATATATATATATATATATATACATGTTTAGAATGAAAAAAGCAGAGATTCAATAAATTCTGTAAAGGTTCAATATTATAGTATCTAGTAAGTACAAAGAGTTGCAATCAAAATCTTCATCAAAGTTAAGACAAATAAAGGGTGCTAAATTGTTGCTAAAGCTGTGATGGACAATGGAGAAAATAGAAACATCATAGTATATGAACCAAATATCATTGCTGCTAAGTTGTAAAACTAAACATAGATGAATTGCAAAAAGACCTAGATAACTATACAGTAATAGCAAGTAATGTTAACATTCCTCTCTCAGAGCAGGATAAATGCAAAGGGAAGATATACCATAAGGAAAATATTGATCTCAATAAATTGTTGGATGAGCAAGATTTTACTGACCTGAACAATCTTAAGGAAAAATAATATATGCCAGTAATCAGTGTCTGTTTACAAAACCAAGAATGTAATAGAATATAAAAGAATAATAATAAAAATGTGAGAAGCCAGAGATAATAAATTAAAATTTAAAAATGCAAACATAATCAATGCAATTAGCAATTGCAAATCTGAAAAAAGAAGGGAAAAATGAATGTCAATATTGGTTTGGAGCATAGTCCACCCTTGCTCTATTGGTAACAGTATAAAGTGGCCCAATCATTTCAAATTTCATTTGAGACTTATACAAGAAAATTGACTAATCTCTCCATAATTTTTGACCAAGTGATTTCACTGCTTGCATTTACTCAAGGAAATCAAAGACAGAAATCAGTGTCAAATAAATACCACGATATTCATAGCAATAACATCTGTGGTAGCAAGGAACTCAAAAAACATGAGTACTTATTAATTACTTAAAGATACTTGTATATATATATATATATATATATAGACACACACATGTATGTGCGTATATATAGAGACACATATATGCACATATAAACACATACATGCACACATGCATGTATGTACATGAAATTAAATATTATATGCTAAGAAATTTGGATATAGCAAATTCAGGCAACTATTGAAAAATTTAAATGAACAAATGCAAAGTAAATAGTACAACCAAAAGAACATTCTATACAATGTCTACATTAACGAAACGAAAGATCACTAAAAGGAAGTTGAATTTTATGTATTAGAGAAAGAAGAAATGTCCCAGAAGACACAATTAAGTGAAACTGCTGTATCAGACCAGAGAGGTAGAGAACTATCAGGAGAAAGCATTATATATCTTGTTATGTAAGTTCTCTGTACTGAACAATGAATTTTCATTGTATTAGGACACATTCTATCTGAAGAGGTAACTTGGAAAGACTGTAATATAAAGAAAAAAAACAACACAACAATAAAACCTATTTAAAAAACGTAAGATAAGATAATTGAGTCAAACTTGTTGAAACCTTTCACCTCTAAATTCTGTGACCTTATAAGCTTGTTGTTGGGTTTGTCCTTCCTTCTGGAAGAGGCCCATGACATCAATCCGATGACACGACTTGCAGTTGACATTGATTTGAATGAGGGAGACCTGTGCAAGGTCACCAGCCTCACTTTCTTCTCCTAAGCTATCTGGTTTCAGTGGCCTGATATTCATCAGGACAACTGGAGATGGCCCAGGATGCAATGTGACACCCTGGCCCTTTCAGGCTAAGGTCTTGTCACATTCTCACTTAGAGTGAGATACATCCATTGAATGAATAGACTTCTTTAAGTAGTTACTCAACCATTGTCCCTTTAACCCTGAGGGGTTAAATACCCAAGGGTTCCTGACTAAAAGAGAAACAATTACTCGGGGTAGAGCTAAGATGGCGGAGTAGAAAGACTCACCTATGCTACCTCCGAACCCACAGCCCATGGATTTCCTCTAAAAAGAAATTCCAACAAATTCTGGAATAGTGGAAGCCACGCAGGAACACAGCGAAGGAGATTTCTGTTCCAGAGAGCCCTGAAAAACTGATCCCAAAAGTCCATCGCACCCCTGACCAGAGCAGGCCCTTCCCTCCCCTGTCCCAGCTGTGCAGCACTGAGAGGAGCGAGCAGATCCGAACCGGCATCAGGGAAAGAATCTCCAGCAGCCCTGAAGGTCTCTCCACCCACAGACTCACAGGTCAGTGAGAGAGACGGGCTGAAAGGGGAGTGGGGTGACTCCGGGTCTCAGGTCACCTCGGGAAGCAGCAGCAGAGGCAGCAGAAGAGGCAGCGGCACAGGCAGCAGGTGGCCACAGGCTCCCGGAGCAGGTGGACAGAGGCTCCCAGAGCAGGAAGGAGCTCAGCAGCAGCTCCATTACAAAAGGTCTCTGCATGAACCCCCTGAAGGAACTGAGCCTGGGAGGCAGCCTTGCCCCCACCTGAGAACCTGATTTAATCTCACCCTGAATAGCAGCCAGGCCTGCAGCCAAAAGCCCTGAGGCTGGGGAGCAGCATTTGAATCTCAGACCCCAAGCACTAGCTGGGCAGACCCAGGCCAGGGTGGAGAGGACTCTCAGAAGTCAAGTAACTGGCTGGGAAAATGACCAGAAAAGGGAAAAAAAC
>JAQQSK010017700.1:0-10036 GCA_028658325.1 Potorous gilbertii | reverse complement strand
GGAGGGATGGGGAGAAGCTGGAACTTAAAGTTTTAGGACCAACTGTTGAGTATTGTTCTTGCTACTAGGAAATAAGCAATACAGGTAATGGGGAATAGAAAGTTATCTGGCCCTACAGCACAAAAGAGAAGATGGGGTAAGGGAAGGAAGGGATGATAGAAGAGAGGGCAGATGGGTGATATGGGTAATTAGAATGTCCAGTGTATTGGGGAGGGGGGAGGGCACAAATGGGGAGAAAATTTTGGAACCCAAAATCTTGTGAAAATGAATGTAAAAAGTTAAATAAATTTATTTAAAAGAAAAAAAAAGGAGAAAAAAAGAACTCAAAAGTACCATATAATCCATCTTGTTCAACCTTTGCACTTTCAATATGAGCAAGAGAATCCCATTAAATATGTGTGTCAATAGTCACATAGGTAGTAAGTAGTAGAGCTAAGATCTGAACCTATGTCCTCTGAGTGCAAATCCAGTGCTTTTTCCACTACATTAGTATAAAGAAACGATGTGTGTGCATGTGTGTGTGTGTGTGTGTGTGTGTGTGTGTGCGTGCGCGTGCTCATCCTTTGTTGCCGAAGAAGACCATGCCATCAGATAATGATGACATGACTTGCACTTGACTTTGTTTTGGGTGAGGGAGGGCTGTGCAGGTCACCAGCCTCACTTCTCCTCCAGAGCCATCTGAATCCAGTGACCAGATATTCATCAGGATGACTGGAGATGACCCAGGATGAGGCAATTGGGGCCCAAGGTCACACAGCTAGTGAGTGTCAAGTGAGTGTCTGAGGTGCGATTTGAACTCAGGTCCTCCTGACTCCTGCACTGGTGCTCTATCCTCTATACCACCTAGTTGCCCTAAAGAAACTAGATACCTTATATTGGGATGTATATGACACGTAGGATATGAAAGTAGGAATCATGCCTTATCTAAACTTTGTGTCTCTACTGGTACCAGACAAAATGCTCTCTTTACACAGTGGTACTTAATAAATTTTTTTTTTGAAGTGGGTTAAGTTGAACAGGAAAAGATTTAGAGACTATCCAATCTATTACTCCCGTTCAATAGACGAGGAAACTGAGGTCCTGACAGACTAAAATTTTTCAAGGTCATGCAGCTAGCTGTAAGAAGCTTAAGTGACTGCAACAGAGAATTATAAACTATAATCGACAAATGAGAATAAAATATTTTATGAGTCCCAAGATATGAAGCACAGATAACAAATGTTTAGTACCCCAAGTTAACTAGAAGTTAGAGAGTATGTACATTTAAAATTAAACAAAGGACCTTACATGAAAGTAAGGAGCTAATTCATCTAAATCAAATTGCTTTTAAATACTTGACTTTCTGAGTAATTTCATTGACTATTTCAGGAGTTAATCTATCATTCCTTTGCATTTGTAATTGTTTATCTGACAGGCATTTGTTTTGTAATGTGTTTATGTTACAAAATTAACATCAGGACAAAACTTTAAAATGAAGTGGTGAGTAATTTTTCCTCTTGAATTATCACTTTGAACTCTTTTGGTTGCCACTTTTCTAAGGATTATCCAAAATTTGTGTTTGTGATCTAACTTGTCACTGGCCATATCTTATCTATGGTCAAACCTTTAGAAAATATATTGCCACATGGCTGCACTTGGGTAGTTTCATCCTAGTGATGGTGGCATTGGTGGTGTTGGTAAGTTCAGGGCAATTCACACAGTGACAATTTCCCTCTGGCCCCAGCGGATTTTTTTCAGAATCATGACCACAGGTTACAGTGATGGTAAACTGAATCAACTCCACAGCAATGGATAATACTAGCCATTAGGAGTTGAACTGATCCATTTTGACTCTGTGGAGGTGATGTGCACCTAGAAACTTTAGCAGAAGCAAAAATAGACCTCACTGCTAGCAGAAATAAACCAGTTGCTATTTTAATGTTTTTGTGTCACTTGCACAGTGACTTCAGACTTAGGTGAGTTTCTAGGCTTTGAGAAGAATGCAACTTTATTTCTTAGGTCTAAGGCATAACTTTTATAAGGGTACAATCAGATTAATTTCTATGACTTTAGCTACCCATATCAGACACTTTTACAGCTTCACAAAACTCAAATCAGATGCAGCTATTTCATTTTTATACAACATTTGGGAATTTTGAAAATAGCTTGAATGGCCATAAAATAGGAATCTTTTGCTTAGAGCAGTTTTTCTGAAAGAAAAGTATAGCTCCTGATGACTCTACTGGTTACATTCTTTAACATGTCCCTTCTATGTTTTATCATTACCCACCATGATATCTTTCTTCCTTCAGTGGTACACATGCACATATAAAAGTAGGGGCAAAGGTCAATGATTTGAAATGTTAGGACCCATTCTTTTACCTTATTGCCTTCAAAATATTTTGAAACGTGGAGGATGTCAAGGGTTACCTGCATTTACATTCTTCCTCTTTGATCCTTCTAAGAGTATGGTCTTTTCTGCCCAGTTGATCTACCTATAGTTCATTTCATGTCATTATCATGTTTTAATTATGTAAGAACATATCAAGGCTTAATTTGGTCATATTATTTATCTTTGACAAGATACAGTCTGTTGGCAGTTAGAAAGCTTTTAATTCAGTGACTTAGTGGGTGATCTTTATCCTTTCTCATTGGTGTAGTGTCATGCAGCAGAGTTCATGAATGGCTCCATTCTTGGAGATGTCCACCTTATGTCCTGGATTTCCATTTTGGAAATTTCCTCTATGTTTCCTTATTCTTTGAATTTGAGAGCATATTTGTTAGAAATCTGGTGCAATGATGCAGGCTGTAATTCACAGTAGAAGATGAAATTTTCTTGAGGTTTTTAAAAAATGAAAAAGAGTGAGATAGAATTTCCATCAGCTTCTACTCAGGTTAGTTTCCAGTTAATTTGAGAGTCTATTCACCTGATAGAAAAAAAGACTTTGAAACTCACAAAATAACTACTAGATTAAACTGAGTAGAATAAAGTGTGGAATAATGGGAAGAACATTGAATTAAAATTCAGAGACACCCAAACTCAAATCCTAGCTTCAACATCCACTAACTATATGATGCTGGGCAAATTACTTAATAGTCCTTATCAGTAAAATAATGACTGTTGTTGCCATTTGTCTTCATGCAATGTTTTAGACTTTGTAAAACAACTTGAATCTCTATAAAATAGCGCTCCTTTGCTTGGAGTACTTCTTCTAGAAGAGATATGCAGCTCATGGTGATGATAGCTGTTACATTCTTTAAAGTGAGGCTTCTATGCTTTCAGAATTATCCCATCATGATATCTTTCTTACTTCACTGATACATGTGCATGTGTTCATGGGTACAAGGAACAGTCTTATTATCACTTGCATTATCTTTGTCACAGGACTCTGTAAGCAAAGAAATATGTGTGCTTACACTCAACAAAAGTTATTATGTATGTTAAGTTTTTCTATTTTTAAGACAGAGATATAGAGGATTACATCAGGCTAAGAATACTGTTACTTCTTGTAAGGACTAGGTTCTCACTGACTAGTCTTCATTAAATATTGCATAAAGAAGTGAACTTCTGGGAGCCAAGAAAGCAGAGTAAGCAGCAAATCACTCTAACTCTCCCATATTCACCTTCAAAAAACCATAAAATAGCACCTTCAAAAAAAAATCCTGAACTGGCAGAACCAGCAAAAAGACAGGATAAAAAAAATCTTTTAATCCAAAAAATTTGGAAATTGGCAAGAAAAGTCTATGTCACTTGGGTAAAAGTTGAAATACAGTCCAGAACAGCAAGCATCCAAGCAAGCCAGCAGCAAACCCCACTTCCCACCTTAGCAAACCAGTGGGAGATTCTTAGCTCCAGTGTAGCAGAGCAAGCAAACACCGACACCAGGACCAGGACCCCACATGTGACTCAGCATAGCCAGGGGGACAAGCAGACTCTATCTTTAAGAATTATCATGTGCTTCAGCAAAGTCCTGGATAAACAAACAAGCAAACTCCAACAGCTAGACTTTTAAGTACTTCATCATACCCCTGGGCAAACAGGCATCCAACAGTGGCCAGATTGCCAAATGCTTCGGTGTAGCCCTGGGGAAAGGCAAAAACACTCCACCAGACTCAGCACACACCAGAGAGATACCAGCACTAGGCCCCAGCTCAACATCAGGTAAACTGTCAGACCCCTAAGGCCTCCAGCAGCACCAACCTCATCCCCACTCCCTTAGCACCATACATAAGGGTCCTCCAGGGGTCTCAGGGCAACACCAGTTTACCACTAGGTAAACAGCCAAGGCCTGCAGCCCAAGAAGCCTGAGACAGTGCCCCTTCCACCCTGGGTGCAGAGTTCAAACTTAAAAGAAAGGAAAAAGACCCTTCAAATGAGCCCGAAACACCAACAATAAAAGGAATCTGACCATGGAAAGTTATGGTGACAGGGAAGATCAAGTCACAAACACAAAAGAAGAAAAGAGTTCCAAAACAGCTATGGGCAAAACCCCCAAAGAAAAACAAGAAATGGTCTCAAGTCCAGAAAGGACTCATGGAAGAGCTCAAAAAGGAGTTTTAAAAACGTATAAGAGAGTAGAAGAATAATTGGGAAAAGAAATGAGAGTGATAAAAGAGAATTATGAGAAAAGAGTCAACAGCTTGGAAAATGAGAAGAACTGCTTCAAAAGTAGAATTGGTCAAATAGAAAAAGAGATACAAAAATCCATTGAAGAAAACAACTCTTTAAAAAGTGCAATTGGTCAAATGCAAAAGGAAGTACAAAAACTGACTCCTTAAAAGTTAGAATTGGGCAAGTGGAAGCTAGTGATTCTATGAGACATCAAGAATCAATCAAACAAATTCAAAAGAATGGAAATAAAGAAGAAAATACCTCATTGAAAAAATAACTGACCTGGAAAATAGAGTCAGGAGAAACAATGTCAGAAAAATTAGTCTACCTGGAAGCCATAATCAAAAGGAGCACTTGGACAGCATCTTTCAAAAAATTATCAAGGAAAACTGTCCCCAAGGAACATGATAGCCAAGTTTTAGAACTATCAAGTTGTGGAAAAAATGCTTCATGTGAACAGAAAGAAACAATTCAAATATCAGGGAGCCACAATCAGGATTACACAAGGCTTAGTAACTTCCACATTAAAGGATCAGAGGTCATGGAAGGCAAAGGAACTAGGACTACAACTAAGAATCACCTACTCAGTGAAGTTAAGCATAATATTTCAAGGGAAAAAATAGCCATTCAATGAAATAGAAGGATTTCAAGCTTTCATAAGGATATGAGCAGAATTGAACAAAAGAATTTGATCTTCAACGTCAAGACCCAAGGGAAGCCTAAGAAAGGCAAAAAGGAATATGAAGACATATGGGATTCCATGGAGCTGAACAGTTTACACACCGACATGGGAAGATGATACTTGTAATTCTTAAAAATTGTACCACAAATAGTACAGCTAGAAGGAATACACATAGATAGAGAATTTTGGTATAAGTGAATTTGAGGGAATGATATAAAAATAATTAAGAGATGAGAAAGAGGAGTACACTGGATGAACAACAAAGGGAGAGGTAGAATGGGATAAATTTTTTCACATGAAAAATCATGAAAAACCTATTACAGCAGAAGGAAAGATGGGTGGGTGGGCAATGGGCATTGTTTATTAGTACTGGCTCAAAGAAGGAATAATATACACAATTAGTTGAATATAGAAATCTCTCTTACTGGACAGGAAAATAGGAGGGGAGGAGATTAAGTGAAGCGTATGTGGTGGGGGGACTGACAAAAGAAGAGGAAGACCTTAGGAGGGTGTAGACAGAAGCAAAACACTGTCAAAGAGGGAAAGGGTGAAAGGAGAAAGAGGACAAACAGGAGGTAAAATAGGATGGAGGGAAAGATATAATTAATAATCACAACTATTGTTATGTGAATAACATAATGTGAATGGGATGACCCATAAAATGGAAACGGATAGCAGTGTGGATAAAAAAATCAGAATCCCACAATATATTGTTACAAGAAATGTATCTGAAGCTGAGATGCACACACACATAAACACACACACACACACACACACAGTGTAAAGGTAAGGTGCTAAAGCAGAATCTATTATGTTTCAACTGAAGTAAAAAAAAGCAGGGGTTAGCAATCCTGATCTCAAACAAAACAAAAGCAAAAACAGACAATTAAAAGAGATAAGGAAGAAACCGCATCTTGCCGAAAGCTACCACAGAAAATGAAGTAATATTAATACTAAACACATATTCACCAAATGGTATAGCATCCAGATTTTTAAAGGAGAAACTAGGTGAGTTACAGGTTCATGACTAAACAAGATAGAGAGTATTACAAAATGTGAAATAGATACTTTTGACTAAATTAAATTAAAATTTTTCACAAACAAATCCAATGCAATCAAGATTAGAAGGAAAGCTAAAAGCTGGGAAATAATTTTTACAACTAGTGTCTCTGATAAAGGCCTCATTTCTTAAATATATAGAGAACTGAGTCAAATTTATAAGAATACAAGCCATTCCCCAACTGATAAATGGTCAAAAGATAGAAATAGGCAGTTTTCAGGTAAAGAAATTAAAGCTATCTATAGGCATATGAAGAAGTACTATAAAAATTTTTTGATTAGAGAAATGTAAATAAAAAAACTATGAGGTATCACCTCATACTTATCATGTTGGCTAATTTGACAAAAAAGGAAAATGTCAAATGTGGGAGAAGATGTGGGAAAATTAGGACCCTAATGCACAGTTGGTGGATTTGTGACCTGATTCAACCATTCTGGAGAGCAATTTAGAACTATACCCAAAGGATAACCAAACTGTGCATAATTTTCAACCCAGCTATACCACTACCTGGTCTATATCCCAAAGAGATCATGAAAAAGAAAAAATGACCTACATGTAGAAAAATATTTATAGCAACCCCTTTTATGGTGGCAAAATATTGGAAATTGAAGGGATGTCCATCAATTGACTGAACCAGTTGTGGTTTATGAATAATGGAATATTATTGTGCAATAAGAAATGATGAACAGGAAGATTTCAGAAAAACCTGGAAGGACTTGCAGAAACTGATGCAAAGTGAAATGAGCAGAACCAGGAAAATATTGTACACAGTATAAACAACATTGTACGATGATCAACTATGAAGGACTACTCTTCTTAACAACACAATGATCCAAGACTCACAAAGGAAAATACTATCCATATCCAGTTAAAAAATTGATGGACTCAATGCCAATTGAAGAATACTTGTTTTAAAAGTATTAAAAGTAAGTTTTAATTACTTTTTTGTGTGTTTTGTATGTTTCTTCCCACTTGATTTGTTTCTTCTTTCACAACTGTGACTAATATGGAAACAAGTTTTACATGATAGCACATGTATAAACTATATCAAATTGCCTACCATTTTAGGAAGGGGTAGAGGAGGGAGGGAGAAAAATTTTGAACTCAAATTCTTCTAAAAATAAGTGCTAAAAATTGTCTTGATATGTAATTGAGAAAAATAAAATACCATAAAAAAGAAAAATCATAAGGCATTCTAAATAAATAAAAAAACAAATATTACATAAAGCAGCACTAAAAAGACTTACATTCACTTTTAAGTTATCATTATCTTAACAAATAGGAACAACTGTCGGTATGACCCTCCCACAGAGACATCAGGACCATATGTGATGGAAGAAAATAATTTGCATCTCTCTGCAAGGTTATGAAGCTTTTCTGCCCTGGGAAAGGTGTACATGGCTTTTTTCTATTTGAGCTGATTTACTGATTCTTTTTGTAGTTGGAGAAAAATCACTCAATGCATTCAAGCACATTTATCCTGCTTGACACAGTTGGAAATTTTCTCTGAGAAGACTAAGGCCATCTGATGAGAGCTCTCTCAATTTCTCTACTTCTCTTACCAAAACTATTCAGTAGTGTTGCTCACTCTTTTCTCTTCCCCTCTTGTTTTGGGGGGCAATGGCTAATTAGCTGTAGCCATAAATTATAGAATCATATAAATTCTGAGTTGGAATGAGCTTGAGTACCCATCTAGCCCAACCCATCCCTGAAAAAGAAACCCCACTACAACCTAAAATCTTTGATTGGAGGGTGTTTTTTTTTTAGTGTAAGAGAGTCTGTTGCCTCCTAAGGCAGCCCATTCTATTTTTACATACAGCTAATTTTAGGAAATTTTTACTCACATAAAAACCTATTTTTATTTCTTTGTAACTTCTACCTATTTCTCCTAGTTCTACCCTCTTGGACAAGAAAAAATATATCTAAACCTTTTCCTACATGATGGCCCTTCAAAAATTTAAAAACTACTGTCATGTTTACCTAAGTCTCCTTTTCCCTCAAGCGAAACAGTCCCAGTTCCTTCAACTAGTTCTTATTTAAAACGATCTCAAAAACTGCCAGCTCCTAGTTTCCCTCCTCTATAAGTTCTTAATGCTTTTCCTTGACCATGCCAGTTATGGGGTTCACAGTCATCTCTCTCCTTACTTTTATTGCTGCATTTTTGAAAAAATGCTTCCTTTTCTTTACTACTGACTTTCTTCTGAATCCTTTGCTATCTGGCATCTCCTTTGCCACTCCACTGAACATTTTCTCTCCTGAATTTCACCACTGAACTTCCATTTGCATAATCTGATTGTTCATTTTTGGTCTTTATCTTTGTTGCAGCCTTTGGTAATATTGAAATTCTCATCTGGATATTCACATCATCCCTGGATTCTGAGATACCTTAATTTCTTGGTTCTCTTACTACTCAAAGCATTCTTTCTTTTTCACCCTTTCTAGATCCTCTTCTACTTATGAATTTCTTAAAGTAGATGCTCATCAAGGTTATGTCCTAGGATTTCATTTATTCCCACAACTTTAAGTTTTGCTAATGGAGAAAACCCCCTAATCCGTACTGATAGACTTAACTTTCTTCATTACTTTTAGACGTATATCTCTATTTGCCTATGGGGAATCGCTACTTAGATGGACCATAAACAACTCAAAATCAATGTCACAAACTGAGCTTATTTCCTTGCTCCTTTATAATCTTTATTATGTCACTTTTTTGGTCAGTGGTAACACCATTAAAGTGTTTTAAAACATTAGTATTATATTTGACTTTTTGTTCTCTTTTATCTCAGAAAAAATCATTTACTAAATTTTATTAATTCTACCTCTACATTTCTCACAATTCTTCCCTCTTTTCTATTCACACTACTACCACCATTAAAATTTCTTGGCCTGGTCAATTTTAAGTTTCCTAATAGATCTTATCTCCACTTTCTCATACTACTATGAAATTTATCTTTTTTAATGCATATTTTTGGTTACATCAATTTTTTTTTACTTAAAACTTTTCAATGATTCTCTATTGCCCACTGTTTAAAGTTCAAGCTCCTTAGCTTGGCATTCATGCTGTTCCCCATGTCTGGGGTGCCTTTCCTCACTTCTGCCTATCCATTCTTAAAAGTCACACTTAAATGTCATGCCCTTCATGAAGCCTTCCTTGCTATGAGTCTTCCAACCTATCAGAGATCTTTTACCTTTCAGAACTCACGTAGCACTTTGCGGTTCTCTTAGACAATTATGAAATATTATGTATTACTTTAAATTAAATTTTATTTTTTCAGTCAGCAAAAGTCAACCTTATTTAAGCTTCCTTTCCCAAACCATACTTAGAAGGAAAGAAAACCAATCCACCTGTTTCAAACATGTATAATATAAAGCAAAACAAACACTCACATTGACTATGTCCAAAAAAAGTCTCTATCTATACTCCGAATTCATCACCTCTCTATATTAGGAGGTAGTGAGCATATTTCATCACAAGTCCTTGGAATTTTAGTTGTTGGTCATTGAATTGATCAGAGATCTGAAACTTTTCAAAGTTATTCATCTTTATACTATCATTGCCATTTGTTAAATTATCGTACTGGTTCTACTTACTTCACTCTGCAATAGTTCATGCAGTCTTTCATGTTTTTTTTAAAATAAATTTATTTAACTTTTTACATTCATTTTCACAAGATTTTGGGTTCCAAAATTTTCTCCCCATTTG
>JAQQSK010017699.1:0-10037 GCA_028658325.1 Potorous gilbertii | reverse complement strand
GAAAATTAAATGAGATAATATATGTAAAGAACTTGATATGTGTAAACTTGATTTATGTAAACTTGATAATCTATGTAAAGAACTTGGAAATCAAATGATATAAATTATGCAAAGAACATAGCACAGTGCCTAGAGGAGTAAGCACTACATACATGCTAGCTACTATCATGATTATACATCATCTGTACCCCAAAAGTTACCCTCAGAGTTAGATTTGGCTTCAATAGAACTGTTCCTATGATTAAAATGAGTTAAATTATAGCCAACTTTTGATTATTCAGAGCAAATGATGATTTTTTCCCCCAATTTTGCCATAATTTTGGCTGCTTCTTTACCACATGGAGAAAGGAAAAGTGATTAAAATCAAAATCTCATCTACAGATACGGTTCCTTGAGTTTCACTTCACACACTGTAAAAGTAAGCAGTTTTAAAAATTCTAGCTCCCTTTAACAAGCAAGAGGCCCAAAAGCTTTAGTTTTACTGACACCGCATGAACACATGTAGGCAGCAATGAAATATGTACGCTACCCAGCGGTTATTCTTTGCTCTCTCCACAAATGCTCCATCTTCTTTTCTGGTCGTAATATAACAGCCACAACAGTGATAAATCATCATGATCTCAAACATTCACGCAGAATTTTAAGGTCTGCAGATCACTCTGTAAACGTTACCTTATGTGATCCTCACAACAAATCTAGGACGTAGTAGGGGTGGCTTGCATTCTCATTTTACAGATGGGTAAACTGAGAGTGATGTGCCCAGGGTAGTGTAGCTACTACCTGAGGCAGGACTTTAGGTGGTCAATACTTCCACCTGAGCATTTTATCCACTGAATTCCCTAGCTGTCTCAACATCTATCTGGTGGCATCCTTTATGCTTCTTCTGCTGGGAAATTCTCATTTGCCAATAAGTTGAAACTGACTCCAAACCTATGACTCAAAGCCATAGAGCCAAAAATAACCAAAATACAGTCATATAGCCAAATCTTTTTTCATTACTGAAAAAAGATTTATATATAGAAAAGATGATCCCTTGTTTAAGGAAGCTTGGAGTCATTCAAATTATGATACGATTTCCCAAAGGTCCTCTATCTTGTTCTTCTCTGGTTTAATTCTATGTAGGGTTTGGATTAAAAATTACTTTATACAAGTGTTGGAAGTAGGCAGTTTAAATGATACTTTTACTGTAACAGAGATGAAGTCTTAAGAAGAGCAGAGAGATATATAAGCAACCTGAAAAGCCACTCCAAATAGTACTAAAATCTGAAGCACAATGTTTATCAAATATATCAACTACAAAGACTAAATTTCTTACTTGTTTCCTAATTAAAAATAGAACATCATTTTCTTTTTTCAGTGAGCCCAGAAACAGATTAATAAATTTCCTCATGCCAAAACATAAGGGGTCATGTAATCTTCTTCTTTCAAGTAATTTATTTGTGTAGTTCTCCTTCCCTTTGCCCATGTTGAGTTTTCAAAAATGCTACTTGTGGAGCATAGCAGAAAGCATATGATTATCTCAATAGATGCAGAAAAAGCTTTTTGGCAAAATATATTCCCATTGAAAATACTGAAGAGTATAGGAATAAATGGAGTCTTCCTTAAAATAAGGAAGCAGTATCTACCTAAAACAATCAGCAAGCATTATATGTAATGGGCGCCAGCTAGATACATTTCCAATACGATCAGAGGTGAAACAAGGGTGTCCATTATCACCACTGTTATTCAATTGGTCCTAGAAATGTTAGCTTTAGCAATAAGAGAAGAAAAAAATGAAGGAATTAGAATAGGCAAAGAAGAAACTAAGTTATAACTCTTTGCAGGTAATATGATGGTATACTTAGAGAATCCTAGAGAATTAATTTAAAAAAATACTTGAAATAATAAACAACTTTGGCAAAGTTTCAGGTTAGAAAATAAACCCACATAAATCATCTGCATTTCTATACATTACTAACAAAAGCCCAACAGCAAGAAATAGAAAGAGAAATCCCATTTAAAGTTACGGTAGACACGATAAAATATTTGGTAATCTACCTGTCAAAACAAATTCAAGAACTATATGAACACAAGTACAAAACACTTTTTGCACAAATAAAGTCAGATCTAAGTAATTGGAAAAAAATATCAGTTGCTCTTGGGTAGGCTGAGCTAATCTAACAAAAATGACAATTCTACCTAAATTAATTTACTTATTAAGTGCCATACCAATAAAACTATTAGAAAATTATTTTCTAGAGCTAGAAAAAATATCTAAATTTATCTGGAAGAACAAAAGGTCCAGAATATCAAGGGAATTAATGAGATGAAATGCTAGGGAATGTGGCCTAGCTATACCAGATCTCAAATTGTATTATAAAGCACCAATCATCAAAACTACTTGGTACTGGCTAAGAAATAGAGGGGTGGATCAGTGAAATAGGCAAGGTACTCAAAAGATAGTAGTCAATGAATATAGCAGTGTACTGTATGACAAACCCAAGGACTCCAGCTTCTGGGATAAAAACTCACTGTTTGACAAAAACTGCTGAGAAAACTGGAAAATAGTATGGTGAAAACTGGGCATAGACCAATGCCTGACACTGTACATGAGAATAAAGTCCAAATGGGTACATGATCTAGGTCAAAAAACATACTATAAACAAATGAGGGGAGCAAGAGACAATATATTTGTCAGAATTATGGAAAACAGAGAAATTTATAAAAAACAAGAGATAGAGAGTCTTATGAAGCACAAAATGGATATTTTGATTAAATGAAATTGAAAAGTTTTTGCACAAAGCCAATGCAACCAAGATTAGAAGCAAAGCAGAAAACTAGGAAAGAATTTTTGCAAATAGTGTCTGTGATTTCTAAAATATGTAGAGTACTGAGTTAAATTTACAAGAATATAAGTGATTCCCCAATTGATCAATGGTGAAAGAACATGAACAGGCCATTTTCAGAGGAAGAAACTCTATAGCCACAATACCTAGAACAATACTTTATTCATGGTAAATACTTTCATTCAATCATTCAATGAGCACTTATTGTAGATTTTAATACATGTCCTGATGAAAAAGAGTTCCTTCAGATGGAAATTTGGAGAAGATGTGGGAGAGTTGGAACACTAATTCATTGTTGCTGGAGCTATGAGTTGATTCAACCATTCTGGAGAGCAACTTGGAACTATGCCCAAAGGGCTACAAAAATGTGCATACCCTCTGACCCAGCAATATCACTTCTAGGACTATATCCTAAAGAGATCATAAAAATGGGAAAGGGTCCCTCATGTACAAAAATATTTATAACAGCTCTCTTTGTGGTGGTCAAGAACTGGAAATTGAGGGGATGCACATCAATTGGGGAATGACTGAACAAGTAGTGGTATATTAATGTAATGGAATACTATTGTGCTGTAAGACTTCAGAAAAACCTGGAAAGACTTATATGAACTAATGCTGAGTGAAATGAGCGGAACCAGGAGAACATTATATACAGTAACAGCCATAGTGTGTGAGGAGTGTTTCTGACAAACTAATCCCTTCACAACAATGTAAGGACCTAAAAAATTCCCAAAGAACTCTTGAGGCAAAATGCCATCCACATCCAGAGAAAGAACTACATAATTAGAATGCAGAATGAAACAAGCTATTTTCTCTTGTGTTATGTTTTGTTTTGTTTTGTTTCTCATGGTTTCTCCAATTTGTTTTAATTCTTCTATGCAACATGACTAATAGGAAAATGTTTTTAATAAGAATGTATGTGCCTCTCCTCCCTTAGCTGTATACCAAGATGGCAACCTCTCTCCTAACTCTTCTGCTTAGGCCACTCTCGGGCCTCACGCCTGTCAGAGGGGTCTACTGGGTGCAGACTACTCCCCAGGCTCTCTGCACCAAAGCTCCACCTGAGGAAGAATCTGCCATTCCTGTCTCCCTCTATCAGAATGCTCCTTGGGAATATCTAGAGACAGAAGAATATCTGGCTCGATATGGCTTCTGTCCAGTCTGGGCTGACTATCAACGAAACCACAAAGGTGGTATCCCACCCCAGCAAACCCGTAAGACATGCATTCGAGGGAACAAAGTTGCTGGGAATCCTTGCCTTATCTGCCGGGATCAGAAGCTCCATGTGGACTTTAGAAATGTGAAGCTCTTGGAGCAGTTTGTCTGTGCTCACACAGGTGTCATCTTCTTCTATGCCCCATACACAGGTATGAAGCAGCATAAGAAGCTGACAGCGGCTATCCTGAAGGCCAGAGACCATGGTCTTCTCAGTTACCACATCCCGCAGGTACAGCCACAGGATACTGATTTCAGCAATTCCCATGGGGCTGTGGGCTTTACCTGCCCTGGCTGCAGGTACTTCTTGGTATCCATGGTATAATTGGCAGCAGCCACCTGAGAGAGAGCTGTCCCGTCTTCATCGTCTACATCAAGGCGTCCTTAAGGAAGAGAGTGGACCCCCACCAGAGATGATGTCCATAGTTCCACCTCAAACTGATGTGCTCCCTGAGGGAGAGGAATCTACCAGTGTCCACTAAAAAGGACACTTTTCTATATATATTGAGATAATTCTATGATTTTTGTTATTGATATGGTCAATTACTAAAAAAATTTATTTGTTTTCAATAGAAGAAAAGAGAAAACAGGAAGAAGGTAAAATGAAGCACATCTGATTTAGTGTTTTCGGGGGATTTCCCTGTATGCATATTTATTGCAGGGGTAGGGGGTGCCTAACTTGTCTAGTCAACCCTTTATAATAAAAATTCTTTTATTAAAACAAAAAAAAATAAGAATGTATGTGTAGGACCCATATAAAATTGCAAGCTGTCTCAGGGAGGTAGAGGAGAGGGAGGGGGAGAAAATTTAAGACATATGGAAGTAATTGTTGAAAATTGAAAACAAATAAATTTTTTTAGTAATTGACCATATCAATAACAAAAATCATAGAATTATCTCAATATATATAGAAAAAAGCTTTTGACAAAATACAATGTTCATTCCTTTTTAAAAAACTCTAGAAAGAAAGGGGATGAAATGAACTTTCCTTTAAATGATAAGTAGAACCTACTTAAAACCATGAAGAAACATTTGTAATAAGGATAAGTTCAAACCTTTCCTAAAAAGATCAAGGTGGAAGAAGAAAGGATATCCATTATCACCACTGTTATTCAATGTTATGCAAGAAATGCGCATATATATATATATATATATCAATAAGAGAAAAATTGAAACAATTAGAATAAGCAACAAGAGAATAACACTATGACTCTTTGCAGACAACGTGATAGTTAAATTAGAAAAATCCTAGAGAATTGACTAAAAAAACTAATTGAAACAATGAATAACTTTGACAAAGTTACAGTATGCACAAATCTTCATGATTTCTATATATCACCAACAAAGTCCATTGGAAGAGATATAAAGAGAAATTCCATTTAAAGTTACTACTACAAAACACCTGAGAGTCAATCTGCTAAAACAAACCGAGAAACTATATGAATACAATCACAAAACACTTTTCACACAAATAAAGTCAGAACTAAATAATTGGAAAAATATCAGTTGTTCGTGGGTAGGCAGAGCTAATATAATAAAAATGACAATTCCACCTAAATTACTTATTCAGTTCCATACCAATAAAACTATCAAAAATTATTTTACAGAGATAGAAAAAATAATAACAAAATTCACCTGGAAGAACAAAGGGTTGAGAGTATCAAGGGATGTTGAATAATAAAAAGATTATGATAAAAGATAATGAAAAGAAATGCTAGGGAAGGTGGCCTAGCCATACCAGACCTTAACTTGTATTTTAAAGCAGTAATCATCAAAACTACTTGGTACTAAGAAATACAGTGGTGAATCAGTGGAATAGGTGACAGACACGACACAGTAGTCGATGACTATAGTAATCTGCTGTTTGATAAACCTGAAGACACCAGCCTCTGGGATAAGAATTCACTATTTGACAAAAACTGCTGGGAAAACTGGAAAACAGTATGACAAAAAGTGGGCATAGACCAACATCTTACACGGTATACCAAAAAAAGTAAAACTGGGTACGTGATTTAAATATAAAGGCTGATACTATGGGCAAACTGGGAGAGCAAGAAATAGTTTACCCATCAGATTTACGGAGAACAGAATTTACAATCAAACAAGAGATAGATGGATGAAATGTATAATTTTGATTACATTAAATTGAAAAGTTTGTGAACAAAGTCAATGCAACCAAGATTAGGAGGGAAGCAAAAAATTGGAAAAGAATTTCTATAACCAGTGTCTCTGATAAAGGCTTCCTTTCTAAAATATAGATAAAACTGAGTCAAATTCATAAGAATACAAGTCATTCCCCAATCAATAAATGGTCAAAGGATATGAACAGGCAGTTTTCAGAGGAAGAAATTAAAGCTACCTATAATCATATAAAAATGTTTTAAATTACTATTAGTTAGAGAAATGCAAATCAAAACAACTCTAAGGTACTACATCACACCTATCAGATTTGCTAATATGACAAAACAGCAAAATTATAACTGCTGTAGAAGATGTGGGAAAATTGGAACACTAATGTATTGTTGGTGGAATTGTGAATTGATCCAAATATTTTGGAGAGCAATTTGGAACTATGACCCAAGGGTTATAGAACTGTGCACTAATACCACTCCTAGGTCTGTATCTCAAAGAGACCATAAAAATGGAAAAAGGACCCACAGTACAAAAATATTTATAACAGCTCTTTTTTGTGGTGGCCAAGAACTGGAAATTGAAGGGATGCCTATCCATTAGGGAATGGTTGAACATGGGATATATGAACGTAATGGAATACTACTGCTCCATAAGAAATGATGAGCAGGTAGATTTCAGAAAAACCTAGAAATTCTTGTACGAACTGAAGCTGAGTGAAGTGAGGAGGGCCAGGAGAACACTGTACACAGTAATAGTCAGAAGTGTGCAACGACTAACCTTGATAGACTTAGCTCTTCTCAGCAATGCAAGCATGTAAGACAACTCCAAAAGGCTCATGATGGAAAATGCCATACACATCCAGAGGAAAGAAACTATAGAGTCTGAATGCAGATGGAAGCAGACTATTTGCTCTCTTTTTGGTTTTTTTTTTTTTCTTCTTTATCATGGTTCCTCCCATTCATTCTAAGTATTTTATACAACATGACTAATGTGAAAATATATTTAATAAGAATGTATATGTAGAGTCTACATCAGAATGCATGCTGTCTTGGGGAGGGGGAAGTGGAGAGAGGTGGAAAAAACTAGACATTCAAAAGCTTATGGAAGTGAATGTTGAAAACCAAAGATAAATTTTTTTTAAAAAAAAAAGATTTGACTGAAATCTCACTTTCTTTGGGAGATCTTTCTTGACCCCTCCCTCCTTACTGTTAGTACTTTCCTGACTTTACCTCCAATTTACCCTGTAAATTACACAGAGAAAGAGAGAGAGAGAGTGTGTGTGTGTATGTGTATGTGTGTGTGTGTATTACTGGCATGTTGTCTCACCCATTAGCATATAAACTCTGAGAACAAGGACTATTTTTGCTTTCCTTGGTATCCCCAGCATTTAACACAGTGCCTGGCCCAGTGAGCACTTGATAAATGCTTCTTGATTTACTAGTGACAGCTGTTGTAGGGGAGGGGGTAAGAATCAGTTACTGAGAAGAAGGATTGTGCGGCTGCTGTGAGAGCCCAGTTTTGACTATATAGGTGTATGTCACTTTTTTCAGTTCCATTCATTGAACACAAGTACGATTAAAGGAGGTAGGTGATGTGAGTTATTGAAGTTTAGGGTTTAGCAAGGCATAAAAGGTGATAGAACAAGGAGGCAAGGGAATCAGGTATATAGGGCAGAGTAATGTTGAACTAGTTAATGATATGTATGGTCAAGGTTGGAAAGGGAGAAATCCCAAACCACTGATGGCGTGGGGGAGTACTGAGGGATGGATGAAATAGAGGTCATGGTGAATATGAAAGATAGGTTTAGTATGAGTGAGACACAGAGAAAGATGGAACAATTTATATTCAAGTTCAGATAAAGGAATTTCAGAATTCTTGGTCAAGGAAACACAATACCCATGGGGAATGATGAGATCATGAGTGTGAATACCTCTATATGTGGCTATTTAAAATTGCTTAGAATAAAAATATTCCTAAAGAAATGTTAAATAGCAATCTTTGTCTACAGAAAGCCATTTTGCCTACTTCTCAGTAATCCTTTAAGGAAGCAAAGGATTCAATAAACAATTATCTGGTGAAAAATCTATACAGTAGAGCAGAGGGCTAAGAGATAAATGGTGATAGGGCTTCATATTCCTATCATTCAAAAGACAGGCCAAAGCTTCTCCCAATGACCAAAATTAGGTGAATTGAGAGGGGCTAGATGCCATGTTCTTCATAATTGGGAGTAAAGTTAATTTTATATTCAGATGCATAATGGACACAGATGAAAAACCTGCCTCATTAGCACTTGGCTAAGAGGCATAGCCAAAACCAACACTGGGTGAAAGAGACTCATCTAGGGTATGAACATGACAAGAATGTGTTTTTCTCATTGGTATGTGGCCACTCACAGTCTTCACCTTACAGTCCTCAGAGGGCACAGAATATTACGACCTGGGAGATGTGTTCTGTCCCTTTCTATTCTTCCTACCTTCATATAGATCTCTTTCAGATTGTCTTTGGACAATCCTCTGACACTCCTCTGTCCACTGAATTTGCTCAGGGCAAAAGCATACCAAATATGCCTATATCCTAGTTACTGTTAATACCTACTTTAAAATCCATGGGCTTTCCACTGGTGACATCCTGCCCAGCTGATGCTGATGTACTAGCAACTATTCTTTGAGCACTGCTATTCAAGCAGTTCCAAATCCATTGAAGTATATAATTATCTATTCCACATCCCCTCCATATTTTCCTCAAGAATAACATGAGATTTTCCAAATGTTTTGCTAAAACTAAATAAATAATGCCTACAGCATTGCCTTTATCTACTAGTTTAGTTACCCTTTTGAAAAAGGAAAGAAGGTTAGTCTACAATGATCTGTTCTTTTTTTCTTAATTTTATTTTTATTTTAAGTTCCAAATTTCCTCCCTCTTGCAAGAAACACGATACCCATTATACAGACAAAGTATACCCATTTATTCTAATGAAGTCATCCTATGAAGCTTTTCTGGTTCTTAGTAATTACTGCTTCCTTTTCTAGATACTGACTAACCATATCTTTAGTAACCCATTCTAGAACTTCACCAACCAAGTCCCCAGCCTAGCCTTTGAAGACTCAGGGTTTTTTCTTTCTTTCTTTTTTAGAAAATCAGGATAACAACTACCCTTCTAAAATCCTCTGATACTTCTCCAATTCCTCATGTTATGAGAAGGGGTCTACTTTTCAACAGATGAATAGTGGAACCTTTCAAATTATGGACATGAATGATGAAATGCTACCCAGTAAAAATTATCTCCAGTTTTCTGGGGGGAGGAGTGAAGTAAGGGACATTGTCATTCTAATGAGTTGATCCTGGTATAAATGATTGTTCCTTAGATCAGCAGAGATGTTTTAGTGTAAACATGCTGATAGGTGACAGAAGCCAGAGCCACCATACTCCTAAACCACTCAAAGACCACTTATCCATCTCCAAATTAATATGTATAAAACATAGATCAGATCACTCCTCTATGAAAAAAATTTTCAATGGTTTCCTATTGCTATTAGGATAAAATAAAAAAGTCTTCAGTCCAGCATTTAGAGCTCTCCACAGTCTAGTTCTCATCTACCTCTTAAGGCTTATTACATACTATGTCTCTTTGTGCACTCTATTACAGTCACTGGCCTGTTTGCTGTTTCCTCTTAGTCAACTTGATGATGCAGTGGATAGAACATTGAACTTGTAGTTAGAAAAACTGGAATTCACAGTCAAGGTGGAGACATTGTGTGACCATGAGCAAGTCATTTAACCACTTACTCAGTTTCCTCATCTGTAAAATGGGGATAATGACAGCATTCACCTCCTAAGATTGTTGCAAGGATAGAATAAGATATT
>JAQQSK010017698.1:0-10037 GCA_028658325.1 Potorous gilbertii | reverse complement strand
GTCCTATCTGGGATAAGACATCTCATGGCTGTCCATCCTGAAAACTAAGCCATAGGATGTGTTATTAGGAACAAGCTGTAGGCTTTTCTGGGAAACAGGCCTGATTCCTCCAGTCCTGAACTCCTGTACCTTCACTCTGTTTAGGCTAACAGGCCCTCCCCTGCTCCTTAGATTACTGATCATCTTGGGATAAATCCTCAGAGATGCCATGACTAATTAACTTAGCAAACCTTTTTTGTACAGCACAATTTGTTTTCTCACACAGTGCTTCTCAAAGGAACAGCAAGAAAATCCAGTTTAAAAAAGAGGAGTCTAAAGTTTTCCTTTGGAGGAGCATGAGGCTTATTGGGATTTCTTGGGGCATCTAGCCCTATGATTTGATTAGTGTAGAGAATTCTATGAGGAAACTATGTGATGCATGTTAGCATCATTTCTGCAGCTTAAGCTTGTCCAGTGTAGGCTCAAGGCAGGGCCTCAGGATGCTGAGGTGTGCCTTCTGGTCTCTTCTCCAGGCTTGGCACATAATAGGGCTTTCATACCTAGTATCAGAATTGAATCAAAAGGACTATTGTTTTTATTATTTTTTTTGTTTTTCATTTTTAACACAGTTCATATCACATAACACAATTCCAACTTTTGGTCAGGTGATATTTCTTTTAAAGCATTTACAATATAGACCACAAATGGATTTTTTTTAACATTAACCAAGTGAGATACAAATAATAACTATGTATGCTAACTTTATAAGCCCTTGATCTAACTGCCTCTAGGAGACTTAGACTAAAATTCATTTCCCCAAACTAAAGATGTCTCTGATTTAGTCTCAGTAATTAATTCAGTCAATTGTTTTAACACTAATTGATTTTACATCACTTTGTAACATGTCCAATTTTTCTCCGCATCTCTCACCTCCCCCCACCCCCTAATACCTTGCATTCTGATTACCCCTTTCCTCAATGAGCCCTCCCTTCCATCACACCCCACCCTTCCCTTATTCCCATCTTCTCTCTTTTCTTGTAGGGCAAGATAAATTTCTATACCCTGTTACTTGTGTTTATTATTTCCTGGTTATATGCAATAATAATTCTCAACATTCATTTCCAATACTTTGAATTCCACCTTCTTTCCCTCCCTCCCTCCCTCCCCATCCCCACTGAGAAGGCAAACAATTCAGTACAGGCTATATATGTGTCATTTTGCAATAATAATAATCCATAATTATCATGTTGTGTAATACTAACTATATTGCCATCTATCTTACTCTACCCCCCCTTACTTTTTTATTTCCTCATTTGACCTTGTCCCTTCCCAAAAATGTTTATTTCTAGTTACTCCTTTCTCCCATTTGCCCTCCCTCCTATCATTCCCCTCACCCCACTTGTTGTCTCCTCCCCTATTTTCCTGTAATATAAGATAGATTTTCATACCAAATTTAGTGAGTATACTATTCCCTCCTTAAGCCATATGAGAAGAGAATAGCTTCACTTTATCCCTCTCCCCTTCTCCCTTTTCTCTTCCATTGAACAAGAATTTTCTTTATCTCTTTTATGAGTTATAGCCTGCCCTGTTCCATTTCTCCATTTCTCCTCTCAATATTTTCCTCCATCACCCCTTAATTTTTATTTTATATCTTTTTTTGTCAATATCATCTCTTCTGATTCAACACAGCTTATACTCTCTGTCTCTATGTGTGTATGTATGTGTGTATAATCCCTCCATTTACCTAAACACTGAGAAAAGTCTCAAGAGTTATAAATATTTTCTTTTCATGTAGGAATGTAAACAGTTCAACTTTGGAAAGTCCATTATTATTTCTCTTTCCTGATTAACTTTTCATACTTCTCTTGATTCCTGTGTTTGAAAATCAAATTTTCTATTCAGTTCTGGTCTTTTCAAAATGAATGCTTGAAAGTCCTCTATATCATTGAATTACCATTTATTCCCTTGAAGTATTATACTCAGTTTTGCTGGGTAGGTGATTCTTGGTTTTAATACAAGTTCCTTTGACTTCTAGAATATCCTATTCCAAGCCCTTCAATCCCTTAATATCGAAGCTGTCAGATCCTGTGTTGTTCTGATTGTATTTCCACAATACTTGAATTATTTCTTTCTACCTGCTTGCAGTATTTTCTCCTTGACCTTGGAACTCTGAAATTTGGCCACAATATTTCTAGGAGCTTCTCTTTTTGGGTCTCTTTCAGGAGGTGATTAGTGGATTCTTTCAATATTTATTTTGCCTTCTGGTTCTAGAATATCAGGAGAGTTTTCCTCAATAATTTCATGGAAGATAATGTCTGGGCCCTTTTTTTGATCATGACTTTCATGTAGTCTCTATTTTCCAGGTCAGTTGTTTTTCCAATGAGATATTTCACATTATCTTCTATTTTTCAAACTCTTGGTTTTGTTATTAACTGCTTGGTTTATCTCATAGTCATTAGCTTCCCTGAATTCAATTCTCTCTTTTAAAGAACTATTTTGTTCAGTGAGCTTTTGAACCTTGTTTTCCATTTGGCTATTTCTACTTTTTAATGCCTCCTTCTCCTCGTTGGCCTTTTGGACTTCTTTTTCCAATTGAGTTAGCCTCTTTTTAAAGGTGTTATTTTTCTCAGCAATTTTGGTTCTCCTTTAGCAAGCTGGCAATCCATTTTTTCAAGCTCTTCTATTGTCTGAGCTCAGTTTAATTTCCCTTTAGAGGCCCTGGAGGCAGGGGCCTTGACTTCCTCTGATAGTATGCCTTGTTCTTCCTCATCCTAAAGGATGGGAGGAGACACATGGTCACCAAGGAAGTAACCTTCTATGGTCTTATTTTTTTCCCCTTTTTTGGGCATTTTTCCAGTCAGTTACTTGACTTCTAAATCATTTGTCAAGAGATTAGACTCAGCTTCTTGGTTCCTCTGGGCTTTGGGTGGGGGTGACGCCATCACTCAGGGCTGGGGTTTAGATCACCTGCTCCCTCCTGCTAGAGAATAGGCACCTAGAGCTGCCTGAAGAGTGGATCCAGGTTACTTCCTGGCCTCTGCAGTTTTCTACAGTCTACTGCCATGGCCTCTGCTGTCACCTGGGGCTATTGCTGGAGAAATCCCATTCCCTCTTGCCCAGCTGAGAAAGCCTTCCCCCACTGACCTTTAGAGCTTTCTTTGTCACTTGTGGGTTGTGGTATCTGGGACCTTCCCTGCTAGGAACTCTGCCCAGACATCTGTTCAGTTCCTGTTCCTCCCAGTGCTGCGTGGCCAAGGCTGTGCTCTGCTCTGCTTAGTGTCCCTTGAGATAGACCTTTCCTGTTGACCTTCTGGGTTACCTCTGGCTGGAAACCTCTTTTTCTCTGTTGTTCTGTAGCTTCTGCTGCTCTAGACTTTGTTGAGAGTCCTTTTTATAGGTATTTTGTGGGCTGTGGAGGAAGCGCTAGAGTATATGCTCTTTCTACTCAGCCATCTTGGCTCCCCCCAAAGGACTATTATTAAGAACTTATGGACCCGGCCCCTCCTTTGTAGGTGGTGCCATAGTAGAGTCAGGAAAGCACCAGTTCAAATCTAGTCTCAGACATTTACTAGCTGTGTGACTCTGGGCAAATCATTTCATCTCTATCTGCTTCAGTTTCCTCAGCCATAAAATGGAGATTATAACAGCATCTACTTCACATTTTGTGGTTGGGATGATCAAATGAGGTAATATTTAGAAGACCAAAACATTTAGCCTGGTGCCTAGTACACAGTAGCTGCTTAATAAATGCTTATTACCCTCCCCTTCTCCTTTCTTAAGAAACATCCCCCTTGCTTCAGGATAGTGGAAAGAATCAGAGGAACTAGGGTCAAATTCTGCCTCTGTCACTTATCACTTGTGTGGTTCTGAATGAGTCACTTCCCCTCTCATGTTCACAGATTCCTTTAAGAACATATGTATTCTCATGATCCCGTGAGCTATCTGAGAGAACAATCACTTCAAAGATAGAACTGGCCTGTCTAATTGGGACAAAGAGGTGTGCTGAGCCCTGACTCAGACTCCTCCCCCCATTGGACCAATTCCTCATGGCAAACGATGAATTGTCATTTCCTGAAGAGACACTTGCAAATATCTCTGACGATATCATTTTCATGGGTTTGTCAAATTCCAGTATCCGAGTTGATCATGATACTATACATAAAGAGCTTTCAAGTCTCTTGGAGAAATTTCCTGTGATCCCACAATCAATCTGTGTATATGTTTATCTGTGACTTATAATAATAGTAAAGTTCACTCTCTGTGTGTGTTTGCTGATGAGAGCTAACGCACCTAGAGGGACTTATGCAACAAACACAGGGAACCATATGCTGTAGCAAGTGTTTAATGATCTCTGCTACTTAGGCCTTCAACTGATGTCAAAGGTCAGGGGCTAATATGGAGTTGATAATGTTCTTTTTCAACCTTCTGATCCTCAAATGCATTTCCTTAATAAAAGAAGATCAATCTAAAATGATGGCCAAAGATGATAGAGGCAGGTCTGGTGAACAGATTGCAGCATGAAGGACTTTGATTACCATCAGATTGAATTTAAGGAAATTAGTAATGCCCAAGAACAAAAATGAAATGGCACCTCTCCAAGGGAGAAGTGAAGTGTGCCTTTTCCACTTATCAGACAGAAAAACAAAGTAATTGACATTCGAGTCAAAGCTAGTGCTATTTCTTTGCCCTGACAAAGATTAGCTGGGGACTTAATTATGGGGTAAGAAAGAATGGTCACAGGAATCTGATATCGAAGTAGCCATATTAATTACCTTTACTTTTAAGGGCTAGCCATCATTTCTCAGTGTCAGGGCTCTCTCTAAGAACATCCAGGGCTCAGCATGGCTACACCCATGGAATACAAGAGAAAGGAGTGATCTGAATGTAACAAACTACCATAAAAGTCAAGGGAGAAAGACATGAGGCAGCATGCTGCACACACACTTGGGGTGACTCATTGCCGAAATTAGACTGCCTCTCTGAAGGGAGAGGGGGCAAAAGCAGCATGAATTGAAATTTATCATTCCAAATAATTTCTGTTCTACCAAGAACATGTGGGTAAAATTTGATAGAACAAGAAGGGAATGAGAATCCAAACTAGTTGACATGGACTCAAGGCCCCTCACCATCCTGTCTTCTTCTGGATACTGTCCAGATTATCAATGTTCTGAAATTGTGGTGCTCAAAACTGAGCATAATTCTCTAGATGAGGTCTGGTGCTAGTCCTAGACTTGACGTTTTGTCTTTTATTCTTTTAATGCAGTCTAATACTACATTTTTTGACTGCGAAATCAAACTGCTAACTCATATTGCATTTCCAGTCCACAAAAACCTGTAGATATTTTTCAGAGACACTACTCTATAGACATGCCTCCACTAGCTTGGGCTTACGAAGTTAAGTTTTTGGTTCAAATTTTGGTTAATTTTCATCTTATTTTAGCCCAAGGTGTAGCCAGAGGTGTGGGACCTGTGATCTTGAGGGCACATGTGATCTTTTAGGTCCTTGGGTGTGGCCTTTTGACTGAGTCCAAATTTGACAGACAAAATCCTTTTATTAAAGGGATGTGTTATGAGAGGTTTGGATTCAGCCAAAGGGCTGCACTTGAGGACCTACAGGGCCACATGTGACCTTGAGTCACAGATTCTCCACCCCTGTAGCATGGTGAGATATGCTGGTATTGGTGTGGCCTATGGCCATTGAATACCGCAGTCTCCAAAGAATTACACTTAGGGGTTGTCCAGAAGATGGTAGGGGTGCTCAGGCTATAACACATTGCAGTTGAAGACCTGACGACTTCTACCTAAGATGGCAATGGGATGGGCTCTAACCAAGTGCAGCTCCCTCCAGACAAATGGAAAACAGTGCTCAATAAATCAAGGAGAAGGATAGGGAGAGAGGGAGAGGAAAGGAGAAAGAGGGAGGTAGAGAGGAAGGGAGGAAAAGAAGGAGGAAGAGAGAGAGGGAGAAGAAGAAGAAGACAAAGAAGAAGAAGAGATGAGAAGAGAATTACAAGTTAGTTAATCTCAACAGTAATAAGAAAGAGTGACAATGACAAAGGTCCACAGTCTAATATTTGAATGAGAGGCAGTAGTTAAGGGTCCCTGATCTGCCCCCTAGCTATATCCTGAAATGTTTGAAGGGACAGATAGCAGAGAATGGGATACCCTAACTTGGTTTCCTAGCACAGGATCCTGGATCCCTAGTTCCTCTAGTCTGTCTAGGTTTGCTATAGGAGGAAAGCCTAGACATTTTGGGAAGAGCATTCTGACCTGGACTTCAGGCAGCAGGGAGTTCCCTATCTTAGTATCCTCATTTAGGATTAAGGGAAGGAATGGGAATGGGTTGGGATCCTCATTTAAGACTGATGGAGTGGCAGGTGCTAGTCTTGGCTAGGTATCATATTCCAGGATTGGGGTAGAGAGACAGAGCTGGGAGACCATTGTGATCTACATTTAGCTACAACAAGTAGAAGTCCAGGAGAGAGCAGGCCACAGAGACTAAGATCTCAAGTTTAGCAACCCTGTCTTGGATAAAGCCTTTCCCCTAAGATATCTCGAACCAAGACTGTTGGAAGAGACACAACAAAGATATTCATCAGGCCTAGTACTGAAATCATGGTCCTTCACTGAGGGGAAGGGGTGACAATAACTCCAGTAATTATGGATTAAAAAGTAGATAGGCTAAAATATAAACAGAGGAAAATTCTTCAGCCAGTGAAGAAATGTTATAGGCTGAGAAAAAATCCAAGATTCCTGAAGAAGACACAAAAGTTGCAAGTAGAACTCTGGCAATAGGAATGGATTGGTCACAAAGAGTCCAAGAAAGCATGGAAGAAAAGAAGGAATAATTGAAGTAATATATAAGGAATGAAATCATAGCTCTTGAGGAAGATCATGGATGGAGAATAAATAATTTAGAACAGAAGTCAAAAGCCTTATCTAAGTAAGGTTTTAAGGAAAACAAAAACAGAATGGGCAAACAGAACTCAAAATTCAGTGATAGAGCAGGAAACATTAGAATAGTTAAAAGAATGAAAAATCGGAACACATAAGGTATCTAATTCAACGGGAAACCAAGACAAGGAGAAAGAAGTTAAGCATAATTGGAGTATATAAAGTCAGACTAAAAGAGATAGGGGGAAGATGAAGGAAATTAGCTTTTCTATAGTGCCTATCATTTGCCAGTCACTGTACTAAGCGCATTTTATAAATATCTTATTTGATCCTTACATTAATCCGCCATTATTATCCCCATTTTATGGCTGAAGAAACTGAGACAGAGGCTGACCTGCCCAGCGTCACATAGTTACTAAATGTCTGAGGCCGTACTTGAACTGAAATCTTCCTGAGTCCAGGCCTCCACTATCCTACAACTCTATCCAGCTGCCTCAAAAAACCCTGACATAATATTTCAAGAAATAATAAAGTAAAATTTCCCAACTACTGGAAACAGAGATTAAAATAAAAATAGACACAATCTAAAGATCGCCAGCCGAAATAAAGAGAAATGTAACATAGAAATTTGCTTGCCAAACTCTATATGAAAGAAAAAATGTTTTGTCCTTTGTTTTCAAAGAGGACCAGTTATATCACAGGCAATATCTTGACTCATATGTGAATTGAATTTAAAAGAGGCAGAGTTGCAATAAGTCATAAACCTCACTCTCTCTTCCAGAGTTATCAAAGTCTAGTGGCAAGACAAAAGTCAGGATGATTGAAGATGGCCCAGGATGCAGTAGATGGTCTTGGTATCTTCGATGTCTGTCCAAGCTCTAAGCATCCATAATGCCTTCTTTAGCTGCCTGCATGGTTGTTGGAAAAATTGTTCTCATACACATGTTCCACTGGGAGACGTCTTCACATACTTGGGGTAGACAACCCCCTCACTCATCAACAGGTTTGTGGTCCATCAGTTACCCTCAGCCTATGCTAGTCCATCTGCTAAAGTTTACAGAGGTGTGGCCACTGCACATGCTACAACTTCTTGGAGCCATAGGTGAGAGTTGAGTGCCAGGTAAACACCAAAGGTCGATAAGCAGCCCTGAAAAGGGCACTCACAGCAGGGGTGGTAGTCTTCCTTGAACACTCAAATACCCCACAGAAAAAAATACTAGAAGCAGCAAAGAAGACAGTGATCTAGAAAAGCAGTTAGGACCATGCAACATTATGCAATGGATGTATAAAAAGAAAGGGAATATAAATTTGATATATTAAAAGAAAAAATTAAAATTAACTAACAATCCCCCCAATAAAAAAGATCTTCTAAACTGGAAAAATAAAACTTGATAGAATCAATGACTTCCAAGCATCCTTCTGAGGGAGGTTAGACCTAGGTAAAATCTTAAGAGAGATGAGAGAAGCCTAGAAAATTTAACAACACTTTTGAGAGTCCCTTGGATAGCAAGGAGACCAAATCAGTCAATATTAAGGAAATTAATTTATGCTATTCACTGGAAGGTCAAATACTGAAGCTCAACCTTAAATGCTTTGGCCATATTATAAGTTGGGACTCATTGGAAAAGACTGTGATGCTGGGAAAGATGGAAGGAAAAAGGCAAAGGTGATGGCAGAGAATGAGAGAGATAGATAGTGTCATGGAAACAGTGAACATGAACTTGGACAGATAGTTAAGGACAGAAGGGCCTGGCTTGCTGTATTCCATGGAGTCACAAAGAATTGAATGACTGAACAACAATAACATATTAAATTTGAGTTGCTTATATCCTAAAAGGAAGAGAATCCCACCATCTTCAAAGGTCAAAGAAGGAACAGAAAGTGGGTGTGGCTTTATTGTAGAGAAGAAAAGTAGACTAAGAATGTAGAGTAGGAAACCAATGAGGAGGAATGGGAATGAACTTACTCTTTCTTTTTATGGGGAATCCACAAAATGTGATGAACCTTTGTTGATTACTGAAAGTGAATATGTGTATGTATATGTGTATGTATGTATTTCCTAGATTGTCTTGATGTTTGCCATAAAAAATTCATACAGAAATTCAACCCCCCCTCAAAATATGAAAAAAATAGTTTACAAACTATAATTTGTTAAACATTATAATGAATAAGGATATTTTAAGGAAAAACTCTAACTCAAATGATCAAGAGTGAGTGACTCAAATAGTGCATCACAAAAACAATAAATATTGTTATCAAAGAAAGTAATAACCATTAGATAATATAAGAAAACCTCTGAGATATAGTCAAAGCAAATCTTGGGAGAAAATGTACACATTTAAATTGTCATTTAAAAAGAGAGATTAATGAATTGAGAAATTAGCTAAAAACACTAGAAAATCACCTAATTAGAAATGCTCCAATAAAAATAAAATATATAAATTCTGAAAATCAAAGAAGAGATAATTAAAATGGGGAGATTCTATTGATTTGACTCATAAAACTAGAAGCCTTCTTTACAGGGATGATAAAATTGACAAATTATTAGCTAATTTGATAAAAAAAATAAAGAAGAAAACTAAATTATCTGAATGGAAAATGAAAGTGGGAATTCATAGGAGGTAAAAATAAATTATTAGATTCTTTTGTACCCACTGACATACCAAGAAAGTAAAAACTTAAACAGAATGGATGAACATTGACAAAGATAAAGTTTACTCAAATTTTAAAAAATAAGAAATTAAAAATAGCCAAACTTCAGAAATAGAAATTATACAAGGCATTAATGAACTCCCAAAGGAAAAAAAAAGTTTCCAGGTTCAGATGTACTAACAAGTGAATTCTTTGAAACATTCAAAAATAGTTAGGCCCAATGTTAGATACATTGCAACAAATAGAAATAGACGGCATCCTACCAAATGTCTCATATAAAACAAATATAATCATGATATAATCAAGTAGAGAACAAATTCCAATATCACTAATGAATATGTGTACAAAAATACTGAATATAATATCAAAGAGGCTACAGAAATAGATTTACTATGATCTGATTTGAATTTAGAGGTAGTTGAGCAACAGGAAAACTATGAATGGAACTGATTATACTAGTGACAAAAGAAATAAAAATTATACAATGATATTAACAGATATAGAAAAACTCC
>JAQQSK010017697.1:0-10037 GCA_028658325.1 Potorous gilbertii | reverse complement strand
GAGATTCAAATTCTGCTTCCTAGCCTCAGGGCTTTTGGTGGCAGGCCTGGCTGCTATTCAATAGGAGCTTAAGGTCTTGTGCTCAGGTGGTGGCAGGGCCGCCTCCCAGGCTCAGTTCCCTCAGGAGGTTTATGCAGAGACCTTCTGGAATGGAGTTGCTGCCTAGCTCCTGCCTGCGCTGGGAGCCGTTGGCTGCCTACTGCCTCTGCTGCTGCCTCCTGAGTGGGCATAAGTCATGGAGACACCCAGCTCCCCTCTCAGCCCATCCAGACGTCTTTCTCACTGACCTGTACATCTGTGGATGGAGGGACCTTCGTGGCTGCTGGAGATTCCGTCCCTGAAGCCTGCTCAGATCTTCTAGCTCCTCTCAGTGCTGCGGGGCTAGGGCAGGGCTGGGCCCCCACTCCCATCTCGTGCACGACAGTCCTTTGGGATTGGTTTTTCAGGGCTCTCTGGAATGGAAATCTCCTTCACTGTGTTGCTGCGTGGCTTCCACTGTTCCAGAATTTGTTGGGAGTTCTTTTTAAAGGAAATCCATGGGCTGTGAGTTCAGAGCTGGTCTATGTGAGTCTTCCTACTCTGACATTTTTGCTCCACCCCCCAGAATATCATATTCTAAGTCCTTCAATCCCTTAGTATAGAAGATGCTAAATCCTGTGTTATCCTGATTGTATTTTTACAATACTTATTTTTTTTTCTTGGTGCTTGTGTGTTTTCTCCTTGACTTAAGGACTCTGGAATTTGGCTACAATACTCATAGAAGTTTTCCTTTTGGGATCTATTTCTGCAAGTGAACAGTGAATTCTCTCCTATTTTACCCTATGATTCTGGACTACTGAGCAGTTTTCCTTGATAATTTATTGAAAGATGATGTCTAGGCTCTTTTGTTTTCATCATTGTTTTCAGGTAGACCAATAATTTTTAAGTCATCTCTCCTGTACCTATTTTCCAAATTTGTTGTTTATCCAATAGGATATTTCACATTATCTTCTTTTTTTCTTTTTTGGTTTTGCTTTATAATTTCTTGGTTTCTCATAAAGTCATTAGCTTCCGTCTGCTCCATTCTAATTTTTAAAGGACTGTTTTCTTCAGTGAGCTTTAGAATCTCCTTTTCCATTTAGCTAATTCTGCTTTTTAAAGCATTCTTCTCCTCCTTGCCTTTATGGAACTCTTTTGCTGTTTGGTTTAATCTATTTTTAAAGGTGTTGTTTTCTTCAGCATTTTGGGGGAGTCTCCTTTAGCAAACAGTTGACTTGCTTTTCATGATTTTTTTGCATCGCTCTCATTTCTCTTCCCAATTTTTCCTCCACCTCTGTTACTAGATTTTCAAAATTCTTTTTGAACTCTTCCATGTCCTGAAACCATTGAAAATTTTTTTTGTAGGTTTTAGATGTAGAAACCTTGACTTTGATGTCTTCCTCTGATGGTATGCTTTGTTCTTTTTTTTTTTTTACATATGCATCATTTTATTGAACAATTTTACAGATTTCCTTATGTGAAGGATTTGAGTTCATTTTCTTGGAAGCTCCAAAAGAGACTAAGTATACTAAGATGCACTTGAAGGTGCATCATCATATGACTTCATGTAAGAATAGCATGTTTCATCAAATCTAGGATTTCTAAAAAAGGATACAAAAACCTTTACATGAAAGAAAACCCCAAAGACAATCATAATGCAAAATATTTGAAATGTACAAATATTTCAAAGCATTTCTAAGGTAGAGAATTTTGTAATTACTATGGAATGTACCGCATTCTATAAAATTCAATGATCCTTTTAAAAATTACAGCCAAAGAAACTTACAAGGCACACTCAAAGCTGATGTTAGCATTGTATCTTATGGTCTTTAAAATCCATACTTTTTACATATAACCAAATGTTGCTTTTATAATTCAAAATTTTGATAACAGCAGCCCACTTGTAAAGTTTTGATAAAATGTCACAGTGATATATATATAAATTGGGAGTATGGTTAGGGTAAATTACTCATAAGCCTAGGTGACCAGAACGCCACCACTCTTATATCACTGGAAAGAAAATTATGCACACAGATGTATATTTAATTTTCATATATGTGTGTACATACAGATACACAATACACACATATGTATGTATGTTCATGTGTACCTGTGCATAGCATGTGTGTGTGTGTGTATGTGGGTGTATATATGTGTGTATATATATATATATATATATATATATATATATATATATATATTTATATATATTTACTTACTGATGTCATCACTTACAAATGAAAGGCTTACCACTCTATTACTTTAAAACTTCTTATAACATTATTTCATGACATGATATTGCAAAATTATAAACATATTTAAAATCTGTTTTGGTCAATTATTGTTATAAAAAAGATATTGGGACTGAGAACTTTCTTCTCCAGGATAAAGATGATGTCAGGTCTATAAGTTTTCCAAGACTGTACAATGAAAGGTTCCTATCAACTAGTAAAATTAAAAATAAAAGCTCAATACTTTTCTTTAAGACAATATTTAAATACAGACAGAGAAAAAACCCAGTAAAAACACATCTGTGTTCAATAGGAATACTGGCCATCACATAAAAATCTTCTAAATTCAATCACATTGTTCTTACATTTTTACAGTGACCTTTCCATCAAATTTTAATTGAAAAGAAACCCCAGTAATTTCTGTAGGGTAATCAATTGACTTGGAAAACAAAAATGATATTTAAGGAGATCTCTTCTCCAAAGTACATACCACAGTTCATTTTACTTCAAGTCTAAGTGACAATATTTTATGCTAGGTAGAAGAAAAAAATGCAATATTCACCACTGTTTCTCACATCAGAACTCTAATACTTTCCACTCAGTATTTTTTTTTATTAAGCAGGAGATACTTAATACAAATTGGAAGAAAAATAACATAAAGCTAAAGGAACTTTCAAAAGAGATCTTAATTCTCCTGTGGGGAACAAAAAAAATGTATTTTTAAAAATCCACAAATATTTGAATGCCATCCCCAAAGAGGCAAGAGTGGCCAAGAAAGAAAGAATGTCTCCCAGGTGTCTTTGGTTTAGCCTTCTTGCCCAAAATATTCTTTAAACTTCTTCAATTTCAGCAATCCATGTTCATTAACAGTTGTTTTTGTGCTAGCTAATAACCATAACATGTCAGGCATGGAAACACAGGGCTCCAAAAGTTTATCCCCATCCATGTCATTTCAATGGCACCAGGATCACCTGTAAAGCATGGAGTAAGTAAATCTTCTACTATGACATTAGGATTAGTGGGTGAAGGACTTCTAACTCTTTTGAAATAAGTCACTGACTGAACTTTCCTCATAGGTTGCACGAGGGCAACGCATGCAATGATACTGATGTCAGCTCCTGAATAGCCATTCTGTCTTCTTCCCCAGTTCTCAGAAGTCTGCTTCTGATCCATTGTTCTTTATGGTCCCCAAATGTAATTTAAACATTGCTGCCCTGGCATGATATTCAGGTAAAGAAATATAAATATGATTCTCAAATCTTCACCTGATAGCACAATCCAGAATCCAGGGTATATTGTAGATCCCAGTACCAAAATTCCATCATCCACACCAACCCCTTGCATTTGAAGTAGGAATTCTGTTTTAATTTGCCAGGCAGTTTCACTTTCATTTTCACTTCTGGAGCCCCACAGAGAATCAATTTCATCAATGAAGATAATGGAAGTCTTGTTCTCTCTGCCAAGCTGAAATAAATTCTTAACTAGCTTTTCACTTTCATCTAGCCACTTGGAGACAAGGTCAGAGGAAGATATTGAAAAAAATGTTGAGTTGTTGGCTTCTGTAGAAACTGCTTTGGTCAAATAGGATTTCCCTGTTCCAGTAGGTCCCAAAAGAGAAATGCCCCTCCATGGAGTTCTTTTACCTGTAAAGAGATGTGGAAACTTAATGAGCACTATTACAGCTTCTTTAAGAGTTTCTTTGGCTCCTTTGAGACCAGCAACATCACTCCATTTTATGTTTGGTCGTTCTATAACAATGGAACCTTGAAACTGGTTCTGTAGTTTCTTTTTTTCCTGGATCATCTTGTCACTGTCATTCTCCTTCTCATCACTTGGGTTGGATGGTCCCTCTTTCACTGACTTCTGTGAGGCTTTCCCTTTCTTTTAGTTTCTCTGCTCTATCAAGATATTCTTCACACTTTACTCTGATATTTTGCTCTGCTTTGTCGCCTTGTATTTCATATTTAACTACATGGATAAAATACTGTATAGCATTTTGATATAGATGGGAGTCTTCTTCATTGTTCCCTGCTTTATCTTCTTGTGCTGCTTTCCTAGCAAGATTGCTTTCTGGAGATTGGTAGATGCCATGTTGGCAGAAGGAGCCAATGACTAAGAGAGATGGGTGGAAAGCAAGAAGCCACAATAATGTTGGGTCTGGGATATCCTTGGCAGGCTCAGGATGTCTTGACTGTAGAGGGCAGAGGGTACATCTGGGCTCCTGGGAAGGTGATATCTCTTCTGGTCCTTCTCCAGCAACTTCAAAGGGTCCCAAGTAGCCCCTCCCCCCAACTTTCCTTACTTGTTATGTTTTGTTCTTCCTCACCTGAAAGGATGAAGGAAAATACCTTTTCACCAAAGAAGTAATTTTTTACAGTCTTTTTATTTTCCATTTTAGTGGGCATTTTCCAAGCCTGTTACTTGACTTTTGAGTCCTTTGTTAAGTGGACCTAGGGACCTGTAAGTTCTCAATTCCTCTGAGGTGACTCAATCAGGGGTGAGGATTACACTTCTCATGGTGCACTCTGGTCTGGGAACAATCACAAGCACTCTTTTCTGCCGAGGACCTGCGAATAGGATTCCCTCTGTAAAGCCACCACCATATCCATCAAGCTAGCACTCCTCCTCACTTCAGGACCACCACTCCAGACTGAGACCTGAATCAGTTGCTCAATTCCCCTCAAAATGAATGCTGCTGCCATAGTGGCTGCTTCCACCCTGGGGCTGGGGTTGGGGCCAGAATGTGCACCCCTCTCACCCAGATGAAATAGCTTTCTCACTGACCTTTGAAGCTTTCTTGACATTGCTGGGTTGAGAAATCTGGGAACCACAGTGGATATCCATGATTCCATGCCCTGAAGCCTGCTCCAGACCTGTATTTGCCATGCCTCATGGCCTGCACTGGGCTGTACTCTGCTCTAAACTCAGTTCAATAGACTTTTCCTGTCATTCTTCCAGGCTGTGTTGGGCTGGAAATATCTTTCACTCTGGCACTTTATGTCTTCTGCTGCTTTAGAATTTGTTTAGAGTCATTTTTATAGGATTTTATAGGCTATGGTGGGAGAGCTAGAATAGATCTATCTTTCTACTCCAACATCTTAGCTCCACCCTTGGGGTTAGTCTATCTTTTCAAAGTGTTATTTTCTTCAACATTTTTTTGGGTCTCCTTTAGCAAGAAGGTGACTTGTTCTTCATGATCTTATTGAATCCCTCATTTCTCTTCCCAATTTTTCCTCTACTTCTCTTACTTGATTTTTAAAATCCTTTTTGAGCTCTTCCCACACCTGAAGCCAAATCATATTTTTCTTGGAGACTTGATGAAGAAGCTTTGGCTTTGTTGCCTTCTACTTGTATACTTTGGTCTTCCTTGTCACCAAAGTAAGATTCTATAATCTGATTATTTTTCCTATTTTTGCTCATTTTAGCAGCTATTTACTTGACTTTTGAGCTCTTTGTCAAGGAAGTTCTCTGCTTTCAGTGGAGGTAGGGACATGCACTGTCAGCCACTGCATCCCCCCATAATCTATGGGCCTAGACTCCAGAAACAGTGGCTTCTGCTGCCCCTGCTGCTGTAACTGTCCCCTTCTCAATGTACTCCTCTAACCCCTCTACTGCCTTGGGGCTGGGGTCCAAACACTCTACTACTACAAGTTTTTTCCACTGACCTTCCAATATGTCCTCAACTTTTTGGGGTCATGAAGTATGGAAACCACCACATGTGACTGAGATTCAGTCCCCCCAAAGCCTGCTCAGGTCCCATCTGTGCAAGCATGGTCCATGCCATACTGCACTATCCTCCCAGCACAGTGTGATAGACACTTCCAGGCTATTTTGGACTGGATATTTGCTTCACTTTGTCATTCTGTTGGTTCTGCAGCTCCAAAATTTGCTTGGAGTCATGTTTTACAGGTATCTGACTGAGCTTGTAGGAAGAACACCAGGAAGTCCTTACTCCACAATCTTGGCTCCGCTGTCCTCCTAGCTCTTCTTTCAAACAATAGCTACGGCGATTACAACAATAATGAGTTATAGGAACAACACCAGGTGGAAAAAGTCCATTTTGGCCAAAAAAATATGCAAGGAACTTAAAAAGTGATTACTAAGAGTATTAGGTAATATACTTAGATAATTAGGTGGCTCAATTATCTGAACTATTTGGGTGCTGCTTCTACTGTGGACATTCAGTCATTCCCTGCCTGCTTACTCTTTGCAATTCTTAGCCATGTATTTTTATAAATTCTTTGTATCATCAGCTCAGTTAATGTCTGAAAATTATCTGTTTTTTTCAAATTTTATAGATAAATTTTATTCGTTATATTGTGAATATTTAAAGATGAACATTTCCATGAAATTTCTCTTATATTAAATTGATTAAGCAAGTCTACAAACATAATGACATCATTTGAAAGTATGTGTGTCATTTCACATATGTCCACCTACTTAAATTCTTTGTTTTAGTTTTTTTTTTCTTTTTTTATTAACAGAAATATCTCTCTCTCTCACCTAATTCCCTAGCTGGAAAAATCAGTCCCTTGTTTGCATGCAAAAATATCTCAGCCTCTACCCAGACTTTATCACCTTTATGTCAGAAGGTAGGTAGTATGTTTCATTATCATTTCTCTGGAATCATGAGTGAACATTATATCGATCCTGATTCCCGTGGCTTTCAAGGTTATTCCTCTTTCCAGCAACAGTTATTGTATGCATCATTCTCCTCCTGCTTGTTTCATTTTTCATCGGCTTATAAGTCTTCAAAATTGTTCATTTTTATAATATTGATGTTGTAGTATAAATTGCTCTTCTCATTCTATTTACTTCTCTCAGCATCAATCAATTCATATGCATCTTTCCATGTCTTTTTGAAAGCATCTATTTCCTCATTTCTTATAGTATATTATTCCAACCTATTCATATACTGTGATTTATTCAGTCATTTGTCAGCTAATAGGCATCCATTTAATTTCCAAGATGTATCAGGTTTTACCAAAAAGCTACTATACATTGTTTATACATAAAGAACCTTTTCCTGTGTGTTTGTATGTTTTTTGGAGGATGAAGGTCTAATTTTACCTTAATTTCTGCCACTCTGTGATGACTAGAGGTAATGAAAAAGAACTATCCAAAGACGCTGGGTGCCTTTTAAAAAAAATGTCCATCTTGTGCATCATTATGGTTTTATAAGATTATCACCAATTGCCCAGCTTTCCGGTGATGAGCATTTTTAGTTTTAGTTAGTTTAGCTTTTTAGGCACTGATGTAAATTCTGAATGTACCAGCTCTGCATCAGTTGAACTGAAGACACTCATAGAAGATTATTTGGAAGGAGACATTTCTTTCATTATGCTTGCCAATCTCACTGGCAACTTCTGATGCAAAAATATAAATGAGACCTTTTCACACGCATGAACGGGGGTGAAGTACAAAACCTGATTCATGGAGAGCAGGCAAGGCAACAAGTCTTGTGTTGAGAGCCAACATTGGAACCTTAGTATGGGCTGAGGCCTGGGATGGCCAAAGCTGCCTGTTGCAGATAGTTCACTAAATTCTTAGCAAAAAGTGTTCCTGAAAAATTGAAGAAACTGCAGACCTGAAACTGGGAGGACCCAGTGCACATGGCTCTCAGAATCCATCCATTTTAGGTTTCCTTGCCAGAGATAATGAACTGATTTGCCGTTTCCTTTGCTGGCTCATTTTACAGATGAAGAAACTGGTTCAACTGATTACCCAGGATCACACAGCTAGCAAATATCTGAGGTCAAATTTAAACTCAAATCTTCCTGACTCCAGGCTGGTGCTCTATCCAGTGCACCAGGTAACTGCTCCAACACCTTATTTGCTCCATTTGTAAAATGAAGTTGCTATGATTTGCACCACTAACCAGATAGACTCATGAGAAACAAAGGAGCTTATGTATATACAGTATGTTGTAATTTCTCACATTGTAATCTATATGGGTTATCAATCAACCAAAAAATATTTACTAAGCAACAAGTAGAAACTGTACTAAGTGCTGATGATTAATGTACAAAGGATAAACTAATCTTTACTTACAAGTTTACATTCTAAAGGCATAGAAAGAACATTTGCAGAACATTGCAGCATAAATAAAAAAGTGACTAAATAGAAATGCGTGCAGTTATTAAATATATAAAAAAGTAGTACTGGAAGGAGGCACTAGTACTTTGGGAAGAAAATAGAAGAATTCAAGCAGAAGATGATGTTTGAGATGAATCTTAAAGGAAGAGCAGATAATTCCATGAGACTGAGGTAGGGAGGAAGTTTATTCCAGGTATGGGAAACATTCTTTACCCAGACATTATGAGGGTCCCATTGGAAGATGCTAGGATGCATAAGAAATAGTATCTCTTACAGGGAATATATACATTTTTATAATACCAGTCAGAATTTGATAAGTTAATGGGTGTTCAAAATTAGATAACCATTTGTGAGGGATAGTGGAAAAAAGTAACTTCATTCTATTCAGATACTTTGTACTGGCATCTGCTCCTATTCAGAACACCCTCTATTTCTTTGATTCCTTAGCAACTGAGTAACTATCATCTTTTCTATATCAACCCTTTGAATCCCTGTATATGTCAGTACTCAAGCTGATGATCCTTCTAATACCATTTGATTTATCAAACTCTTCATTCTGGCCTTTACCTTCAAGTCATATCAAGTCAAAAAGCCTTTATAAATCACCTACTCCATGCTTGACATGCTATGCTGGGGATACAAAAAAAAGTTATAAAACAGAAACAAAACACTTTTTTTTTTCTCGCAAGGAGCTGATAGAAGTGATAACATTCAAAAAGCTACATAAAATGAAATATATACAGGATAAATAAGAAATAATGATAGAGGAAGCATAATCAGTAAAGCTTTATTGCATAATGTGAGATTAGAGCTGGATCCTGAAGGAAAGTAGGGAAACCAGGAGATTTAGAAAGAAAGTGGAGCATTTCGGACACAAGAGAGAGTCACTGAAAATGCATGGACTTTGCATATGAAGAGTGTTTTCATGAGCAAGAGTAATGTGGCCAGTGTCATTGGACTGGGGGGTACTTGGAGAGGGGCAACTGATAAGGGATAAGAAGAATATAAAAGTAGGAAGGGGCTAGGTTGTAAAGGCCATAAACACTAAACAAAGGATTTTATATTTGATCCCAGATGTTAACTGGGAGCCAATAGAGTTTTTTGAATACAGATAAGATCGGTGCTTTAGGAAGAGCAATTTGACAGCTGTTTAGATGATAGACTAGAGTGGAAGAGACTGGAGGAAGGAAGAACCAATCAAAATTCTATTGCAATATGACATGTATGAGGCAGTAAGGCTTTTCACCTGAGTTGTAGCAATGTCAGAGGACAGAATATTGCATATACAAGAGTCTTATGGAGGTAGAATAAAGAAGATTTAACAACTGATGGGATATGGAGAGACGAGAGAAAGTGATGAATCAAGAATGACACGTAGGTTGTGAGTATGGGTGAATGAGAGCATGTCAGTGCTCCTGAATGTGATAAGGAATTCGAAAATAGGGAAGAGTTCACAGGGAGAGATAATGAATTCTATTTTGGATACGCTGAATTTAAGATATCCAGTTTGAAATACCAAACAAGCAATTAGATATGTAAGATTGGAGCTTAGGAATGAAGTTAGAGCTGTATAAATAGACCTGACAATCATCTGCATAAAGGTGATAATTTACTCCATAAGAGCTAATAAGATCACTAAGTAACACAGTAGAGGAGAAAAAAAAGAAAAAAGGTGAGACTTGGACAACAACC
>JAQQSK010017696.1:0-10039 GCA_028658325.1 Potorous gilbertii | reverse complement strand
CCTTTTCCTGTTCTGTCATGTTAGCCAATCTGAAAGGTGTGATGTGTTACCTCAGAGTTGTTTTGATTTGCATCTCTCTAATCAAAAGTTATTTAGAGGATTTTTCATATGACTATAGATATCTTCAATTTCTTCTTCTGAAAACTGACTGTTCATATCCTTTGACCATGTATCAACTGGGCAATCACTTGCTTTCTTGAAAATTTGGCTCAATTTTCTATATATTTTAGAAATGAGATCTTCATCACAAACACTGGTTTCAAAACTTTTTTTTCCCAGTTTTCTGCTTCCCTCTTAATATTGATTTTGGGTTTGTTTGTGTAAAATTTTTCAATTTAATGAAATCAAAATTATATATTTTGTACTTCATAATGTTCTCTATCTCTTGTTTGGTCAAAAAATTGTCCATTCTCCACAAATCTGACAAATATACTATTCCTTGCTCCCATAATTTGTTTATAGTGCCAGTCTTTATATCTAGATCATGTATCCATTTATTTATTTTTATGTATGGTATCAGACATTGGTCTCTACCCAGTATCTGCCATACTGTTATCCAGTTTTCCCAGCAATTTTTGTCAAACACCAAGAGCTGGGGTCCTTGGATTTATGAAACAGTAGATTGCTATATTCATTGACTCCTGTGTCTTAAGTACCTAACCTATTCCAATGGTCTACCCCTCTATTTCTTAGTCAATACCAAGTGATTTTCATGATTGCTGCTTTATAATACAATTTGAGATGTGGTAGGGCTAGACCACCTTCCCTAATATTTCTTTTGATTGGTTGGTACATTCTGTTCTTATGAAGGTAGGTATTAGATCTAGGGTTAAATAAAACTGCTATACACAAAGTTCAGTGAGAAAGGCAATGTGTTGGTTTAGTGCATAGAGTGCTGAACCTCTGGTCAGGAATACCTGGGTTAGAATCCCACTGTAGATACTTAACAGCTAAGCATTTTTGAGAAAATCTTCAAATCTCTCTAAGATTCAATACCATCAACTGTAAAATGGGGGCAGTATTAGAACCTACTCCATGGTGATATTGTGGGGACCAAATGAGATAATGTTTATAGAGGGTTTTACTTATCCCAAAGAATTATATAAATGATAGTTATTTTATCATGTATTTAAAACATTTATTTAAATTTTTGTTATAGATTTAAAAGAAAAAGATATTGGGTTTCAATGAAGCCTTGATCTTATCCATCTGAGAATTCCCTTTAATGTCATATTTTGGAATTCATTTATAGCATCTCATCCCATATCATTCTTGTCAATGTCTTTCCATAAATGCTTCTTAGCATACCCAATTGACTGCTTCTAGATCTCGGTACAAGTAAGACCTTCATGCCCCCCATCTATTTTCCTTATTCTCACAAAATCACATTTTCCAATGACACATTTTCTGGAAAACATTATTGACACAACTTTTTTATGCACCATTCTTCATTGGTAATGTTATTGCCTACTTAGGCCTATCATTTATCTCTCCATTTCCATTTGGGTTACCTGGGTGTCCAGGTAACTCCTAAACCCTAATTCACTCACTCCTTTTCCCACTAATTATTATGCTGCAACAGGGAAACACAGATCCATGAGCTTGCAACAGAACTCAATTCTGCCCCACTTCCCATTCATTCCCTACTTGACCTAGAGAAAACTTACAGACAGAATTAACATTCTGTCATTGTTGATACCCCTTCTTGGTGGTGTTAGGGAAAGTGAGCAATAGGGGAATATGGTGGGGGGAAAGATAGAAATTTCCAAAAAAAAAATACAGAAGAAAGAAACTTCAGCTAATAAACCAACAGAGAAGATATTAGCAACTGAACAGAGAATAATGTCTAGACAGGCTTAGAAAACTGTCCTGAATTTTATGAAAAAATATTTCAAAACAAAGGATAACAATACCTGATGAAGGAGAGAAATCTGTGGATTACCAAGGGAAAATGGAATCACAGTATGATAGCCCTAAAAGGTTTAAAACAGAAATAAGAATTGTCAGAATTTATGGACTAAACAATAGAAATGATTGACAAAATAGAAGAATCTGAATCCATAGCATAAAGCCTCACAAAAAAAAAAACTGAATGGAATTATAAATACACAGAAGTCAAGAAAAATCTTGAAGAGAAGCAAAAAAGAAAACCTATTGCATTGAAAAAATATATACTTGCCATTCAGAAAAATATATTCATCTGCAAGAAAGGGTGGACAAAGAAAAACCAAAGATCAGAAGAGTATGATAATTTTTAAAACCCCAAACAGCATAATTGACCACCATAATATCATATGAGCAAAATAAGGAGAGTGCTCAGAGTTTCTGAACACAGAAAATGAAGTCCAAAAGGAAAGAATACACAAATCTTTTACAAAACAGAAAACCAAAGCAAAACAAAAGAACTTTAAATATAAAAGAAAAAAAATTTCAATAACACATGGTACTCACCAGAAGAGGCAGCTAGGTGATACAATGGATAAAGTGCTAGTCCTACAATTAGGAAGACTCATTTTTCTAAGTTCAAATCTAGATTCATATACTTACTAGTTGTGTGACCCTAGAGAAAGCAGCCTATTTTCCTGTATTCCCACCTGTCAAATGAGCTGGAGAAGGAAATGCAAATCACTCCAGTATGTTGGTCAAGAAAAATCATGAGGAATCAGATATGAGTAAAATGAGTAAGCAAAAAAAAAGTTCACCAGAAACTACAGTACAGAATGAAATAATGTTTTACAAAATAAAAAGGAGTTAAAGCTACAACCCAAGGTGACATGCATTGAAAATCTGAGCCTCTTAATGGAAAAGATAGGTATTTAGTAAAAAGAGGTGTTCAAAGAATTCCTACAAGGAATACAAGATCTAAGCAAATAATTTGCTTTTCCAACCTAATTCTGTTTCTATCTGTCCTGATAACAGAGACACAAGAAATGTAAACAAATACAACCAAGGACAGTAACAACAGAAGAACATTAGAGAGAACATTAAAAGATTATTTTCCCTAAAAGTTCACAAAGAGAAAAGAGTGAAAACAGAAGAGAAATAGAAGTATTGCAGAGATAAAGAACTCTGAACATCAGAATCTCAGAATATTATAGTCAAATTTCAGACCTCCCAAGTCAAAGAGAAAGTACTTTAGGCAGCCATAAAGATGCCATTCAAATATGATGTGACCACAATCAAGATCGCCCAAAATTTAGCAGCTAATAAGATTTGAGTAGTATGAAAAGATAAACATGAGAAAGAAATCATAAGGGACTCAATAAGAATAAACTGTTTACATTTTACATTCCTATATGAAAAGTTGACCCATGTAACTCCTCTTTAACATTATTAAGACAGTTAGAGGGATTCGACATAAAGAGAGAGCAAGAAGTGAGTCAATTATCTTGGGATGATCTCAACAAATAGATGGGCAAGAAAAAGGAATGTAGTGGGAGAGAGAAGAAGGGAGAGGAAAAATGGGGGAAATTATCTCACATATAAAAAGAACAGAAGAAAAGTTTTGCACTGGAAGGGAAATAGAGGGGGACTAGCAATGATTGAATGTCAATCTCATCTGAGCTTGTTCAAAGAAGGAAAATTTGTGTGTTTGTGTTTGTGCATGTATGAGTACATACATGTGTATTTATATATGAATGGAGCAAATGGCAAACTATTCCAGTATCTTTGCCAACAAATCCCCTAAGAGGATCAAGTAGAGTTGGATATGACTAAACAACTGTACAACTAACTACATTTAGATCCATATCTATACTCTCTCTCTCACTCTCTCTCAATTGGGCATAGAAATCTATCTTGCCCAACAGGGAAGTAGGAGAAGGGAATACCAATGGTCAGAACAAAATAGATGTTTGAGGAGGGAGAGTATAAAAAGAGAGAGAAGAATAAACATACAATAGGATGGAATAAAATGTACAATTAGCAATCATAACTATGAATATGAATGAGATGGACTCAGCTATAAAAGAGCAGAAAGTAGAATGAATTATAAACAAGAACACAAAAATATTTTGTACATAAGAAACATTTTAAATACAAAGTACAGGGAATTAAAATAAGGGTCTGGAGCAGAATCTATTATGCTTCAGCTGGAATAAAAAAGGCAGGAGAAGCAATCATGATCTCCTCAACTCTGACAAAGAAAACAAAGGACTTAATCAAAAGAGATAAGCAGGGAAACTAACTATTGCTAAACATATAGACTATGAAGAAACATCAATATTTAATTTATATGTACCAAATGGTATAACATCCAAGTTCTTAAAGGAAAAGCTAACTGGGGAAATAAACAGGAAAGATACAGTGCTGAGGGACCTCAACTTTCTCCTTTCAGAGATAAATAAACTTAGTAATAAAATAAATAAAGAAATCTATGAGATGACTAGAATTTTAGAAAAGTTAACTATGATAGAAGTCTTAGAAGTCTGGAGAAAACTGAATGGGAATAGAAAGGAGCATACCATTTTCTCAGCTGTGCAGGGGACTTTCATGAAAATTGACCATATATTAAGGCATTGAAACCACACAAACAAATGCAGAAAAACAGAAATATTAAATTCATCTTTTCCAGACCATAATGCAATAACAATTATATTTGATAAATGGTAGTGGACACATAGATTGAAAATTAATCTAATCTTAAATAATCTAATCCCACATAATAAGTAGGTCAAAGAACAAATCAGAGAACTAATCGATAATGTCATTAAAGATGATGACAGCATGACAAAATTTGTGGAATGCAGCCAAATGGTACTTTCGGGAACTTTCATATCTATATATACATACATACATGCATATGTTCATACATGCATACATACATCAGTAAAAGATTCACCAAGTACGTCCCTGAATTTGTCATGCAACTAAACAAAACTAAAAAAAGAACAAATTAAAAATTCCCAATTAAATACCGAAATAGAAATCTTGAAAATCAGGTAGAGATTAATAAAATTGAAAGTAAAAGGGAAAAAATTGAAGTATAGAATCTGGGTTTTATTAATAAAAACATAAAATTGATAAGTCATTGATTAATATGACTTCAAAAAAGGAAGAAGAAAAACAAATTGTTAGTTTTAAAAATTAAAAAGTGAATGTACAATCAATCGTGAGTAAATTAAGGCAATTATTTTGTTATTTGATTGAAATACATGCCAACAAAACTCAAAATCCAAGTGAAATAGATAATATTTGCAAAAATATAAGTTTTTCAGGTTAACAGAAGAGGAAATAGAAAACTTTAAGTACTCTATCATATAAAAAGAAATTGAACAAGTCATAAATGAGCTCCCTAAGGCAAAGCTCCAGAAACAGCTAAGTATAAAAGTGAATCCTACCAAACATTTAAGGAAGCATTCATCTCAGTACTATATAAATCATATGAAGAAATAGGTAAAGGAGTCTTATGAAATACTTTTTATAACACTAATACAGTTTTGATATCTAAACCAGAGAGAACAGTGTAATGCTAGAGAGAGTTAAAGATCTTCCCTAATCTTTGAAGTAAGCTTGATTAGGGGAAGTCCACAATTTTTCTTAATTTCTAGGGCCCTCTGGCTCAGAAAGATATATAAATACTCTGAGGTATCTGCCCAGAGACTCTGGGCAAGTGCTAAGGAGTCCCCTATAAAAGCAAACAGCACAACGTACACAGCAGGGCCTGTTGTCCAGGTTCTTTGATCTGGTTTTCTAAAAGGAAAGAAACTTTTGAGGGGTCAACAGTCACTTTAATCAAGCAAATATGTCATTCACTTAGTTCAGGAGAAAAAGTCAGCAACCTGAACTTCAGAGAAAATACAGAGAAATCAAAACTGTCTGAGATCAACAGACTCATAAATTTCTGACCATATATACATAGTCACCAAAGAGAAAGGCACCAACATCTGAGTTTTCAAAGCTGGGGGCCTTCTTAGAGGCTGCCCAGACTCTCATCTGGCCAAACAAACACTTCCAATGAGTGAGGCCCAAATTAAAACCCCACTTCATTCTCTTTTTTATCCATCTTCTTAGACACTTTTCAAAGTCAGAGAGCACTACAACCCTTGAGAACCAATGCCTCATTAACAAAAGTTGTGGATTTTCCTACAAATCTCCCCTAATCAAACTCTCCTTGATGGGTAGGCCCATTAATGGGTGAGGAAGATCTTTAATTTCATTAGCATTACACCCCCAGGTTTAAAAATTCAGATGTTGGTGCATCTCTCTTTGGTTGCTATTTATGTGTGTTCAATTATTTGGATCTCTCTGTTTATCTGTGATGGATGTATTACTAAAAGTCAGATGGCTGGAAGCCCTGTCTATTGGCTGATATTTGTTTCTCTGTATTTTTTCTGAAGTTCAGGGTGCTGACCTTTTCCTCTTAACTAAGTAAATAATATATGTGCGTGATTAAAGTGATTGTTGATCCCTCAAGAGTTGTTTTCTTTTGGAAAAACAGATCTAATAACTTGTATAGCAGGCCCTTCTATGTTATATCTATATGTTATCTACATCTAGATATGTTATCTATAGTTATCTATAGATAAGAAAAAATTGAAATAATAAAAATTGGTAATGAGGAAACAAAACTATCATTCTTTGAAGATAATATAATATCATGCTGAGAAAACCCTAGCGAATCAACAAATAAATGCAGATATAAACAAGTGGAGAAATATTAGTTGTTCATGCATAGACTAAGACAACACAATAAAATGGCAATACTATTGTGATGGAATATTATTGTGCTATAATAAGTGACTAGTCAGATGATTTAAGAAAAAGCTGGAAAAATTTACATGAACTGAGGCAAATTGAAATGAGCAAAATCAGGAGAATGTTGTAGATGGTAACAGCAACATTATACAATGAAGAATTATGAATGTCTTAAGTATACTAAGCAATATAATGTTTCAAAACAATCCCAAGGGAGTCATTGTGAAACATGGTATCTTCCTCTAGAGACAGAACTGATATAGTCTCAAAACCAACTGATTTTATATATATATATATATATATATATATATATATATATATATATATATATATATATATTTATATACAATTTTTCATATTTTATATATATATTTATATACAATTTTTCATTCTCTTTTTTATCCGTCTTCTTGTAAAAAATGAGTAATAGGAAAATGTTGTACATAATTGTAAATCATGGAGGGAGGGAAAGGTTGAAGTTGGAATTCAAAACTTAAAAAAATGTAAAAATTGTTTCAATATCTAATTGAAGAAAACTTAAATTTTTTTTTTTAATGTTTAGTGACCATCCTGCCTAAATAAATTTACTTATTATCACACATTCAAACTACCATAAAATATATTGTAAAACTAGAAAAATACTAACAAAATTCACCTGGGAGGACAAAAAGTCAAGAATATCAAAACAATCAATCAAAAAATATGAAGGAAGGTGGTAGTTATCAAGAAAATGTAGTACTTACTAAGATATAGAATGATGGATCAGTGAAAAACTGCCTAACAATACACAACGGTAAATCACCATAGTAATCTAGTATTAATATACAGTGTGAGATACTGGTTTATGTCTAGTTTCTGCCAAACTTCTTTCAAGTTTTCTTAGCAATTTTTGTCAAACAGTGAGTTTCCCCTCAAAAGTTGTTATTAATAGGTTAGCAAATAATCCATGAATTGATGGTCAATGGTTTCTCACTATAAAGAGGAACCTTGGAGATCATTAATGCTTAAATACCTTTGGAAAATAGGACACCCTGGACAGAGGAGATCAACCCTCATTCCTGAACAATCAATGAGGGTCTGGACAAGGAAGTGGACTGAAAACTTTCAGGTCTTCCTCCTAAGATTGTGACTTGATAAGGCTAAACTACCTCCAACTATCTGGACAAAGAAATTCATCTCCACCCAGACCACTTAAAATTGAACAATTTGATTACAAAAAATAAGTTGCCACACATTAAAAAAAAGAAAATGCACAGGCAAAGCAGAAAGAAACCAAACATAGAGAGTTACTACAGGGCTGAAGAACTCTGTGGTTCATCTTCAGAGGAGGATACTGAGGCAAAGAAACTCTCTTATACCACAAAGAGTGACGTTAAATGGTCACCTCTTCAAAAAGAATTCATAGGTGAACTTTAAAATGACTTTAAAAATCAAATGAGAGTGAGTGAGGAAAAGGCAAAAGAAAAGATAAGAACAATCTAAGAAAAATAAGAAGATTATGGCGGGGGGGTGGGGGCAGAGTCAACGAATTAGGAAAGGAGATCCAGAATCTTAAGAAAGAAAACAACTCCTTGAAAATCAGAATTGGGCAAGGTGAAGTCAATGAAGTCGTAAGAGATCAAGAAATCACAAAACAAAATATAAAGAATGAACAAATGGAAGAGAATTCAATAAGAAAAATAATTGATCTGGAGAAGAGATCAAAAAAAGGATATACAAGAATAAATGGACTACCTGAAGGCTATGATCAAAAAGAGAATCTTCATACAATAATACAAGAAACAATTAAAGAAAATTGTCCTTAGGAATTAGAATAACAGGGGAAAGTAGAAACAGAAAATAAAATCAGCCCATCACCAGCTGAAAGAGATCCAACAAGGAAAACCCACTGGAATATCATAGTCAAATTCTGAAAACCCCAGCTCAAGGATAAAATGTTACGAACAACAAGAAAAGAAGTTTAATATAGTGGTGCCACAATTAGAATCACATAAGACCTAGCAGTGGCAATACTAAAAAAAACTCAGATCTTCTAACATTATACACCAAAGAGTAAAAGAACTGGAGTACCAGCCAAAAATGTCATACCTAGTAAAGCTAAGTATAATCCTGAATGAATAAAAAAAGACATTTAACAAATTTTCAGACTTTCAGAATTTTGTTTAAAAAAAAATAAAAATGTGAGCTTAATAGAAAATTTGACACACAAGAGCCAAGAGAAACATGAGGTACATACCATGCACTAATTACAAGAGACTCAATGACAGAATGTCTACCTTTTTTATGAGGAAATGTAAAACATATGTCTAAGACTGCTGTTAGTAATTGGGTAGTTCAAAAGAAAGATTGGGGTAGAAGGGAGTATGATATGATTTTAAAAAGTAAAACCATTTAGGAAACTGCTAAAAAAGAGTAATTATCTTATGCAGATGAGGTGCAGGAGGAAGAAATAACACAGAGGAATTAGATTGGACAGGAGGGCTGGTAGTTCTGATAACCTACTTGCATCAAGAATGTGTTCAAGAGGGAACAATGCAATTAAGGCTAAAGTAGATTTAATCAAAAGAGAAAAATAGGGAAACTACACTATGGTGTAGTTTCATATGGTGTCAACCATATTCATCAATGCTGTTTTGGACTATTTAGGACAATTAATAAAGGGTGAGAATATTACTATGATGTAAGAAATGAAAAATTGATGGACTTAGAAAAAATACAAAAAGACTTGGACTTACAAAGGAAGAGGTTATCCACCTTTAGAGAAACAGGACAAATAGGTATAGCACAATCTTACACAGATGCATGTGAATGTCTATTCTATATATGAGTATGATTATAGATATCTAAGTGATTGTGTAAGTGTATTCATGTGTGGGCATATGTATGAATATGTATATGTGTATACTTTTGTTTGTGTAAGTTTATAAGTATATGCATGCATGCATGTGTCTGTATATATGTGTATGTGTGTGTAAATACACACATACACACTCACACACAGTCCCAATGCTCAATTATAGTCTTCTGGGGAGGATGAGAGAAAGAGAACAAAAGACAACTTACATGTAAGCAAAGAAAAAATAGTTAACTCTCAACACAATGTATATTATTTATCATGTAGGCATTCTTGAAATGGAAAAACTTTATTGTGTATTTTGAATCCCCTCTCATGTCCTGCTGTGCATATGGCAATTCTTTTTCTTTTTTTACTTTCTTGTTTTGTATTAGTTTTTGTATTTAAATTTGTTTCTTGGTAGGCAAGAACTGGAAATCAAGGAGATGCCCATCAATTGGGGAATGGCTTAATAAATTATGGTATATGAATGTAATGGAGTACTATTGC
>JAQQSK010017695.1:0-10039 GCA_028658325.1 Potorous gilbertii | reverse complement strand
CCGTGTGGCTGGGGCAGGGGAGGGGAGCGCTCGGCAGGACAGGACTCCGCTCCCGTCTGAGGCACCTTTGCGGTCCCTTTTTCAGGGCTCTCTGCAGCAGAAATCTCCTTCACTGTGTTGCTGCGCGGCTTCCACTGTTCCAGAATTTGTCAGGAGTTCTTTTTACAGGAAATCTATGGGCTGTGGTTTCGGACCTAGCATAGGTGAGTCTTTCTACTCCGCCATCTTGGCTCCGCCCCCTATTTCCCAGTTATATGCAATAATAATTCTCAACATTCGTATTTAATACTTTGAATTCCAATTTCTCTCCCTCTCTCCCTTTCCATCCCCACTGAGAAAATAAGCAATTAAATACAAACTAAATCTGTGTCGTTTTCCAAAAAATTTCCACAATAATCATGTTGTGTAATACTAACTATATTGCCCTCTATTCTACCCAAGCTACCCTCTACCCAGGGGCGGCTAGGTTGTGCAGTAGATAAGAGCATTAGTGTAGGAGTCAGGAGGACCTAAGTTCAAATTTCATCTCAGACACTTGACACTCACTAGTTGCGTGACCTTGGGCTAGTAACTTAACCTCAATTGTCTCATCCTTGGTCATTTACAATCATCCTAATGAATATCTGGTCACTGGATTCAGATGGCTCTGGGGGAGAAGTGAGGCTGGTGACCTGCACAGCCCTCCCTCACTCAAAACAAAGTCAAGTGCAAGTCAAGTCACCATTTCCCTGATGGCATGATCTTCTTTGGCAATGAAGGATGAATAAACACTCTATTGTCCTTTATTTTTTATTCTGTCATTTGACCTTGTCCCTTCCCAAAAGTGTTTATTTCTAGTTACTCCTTTCTCCCATTTGCCCTCCCTTCTATCATTCCCCTCAAACCACTTGTCTTCTCCTCTCCTACTTTCTTGTAGTGTAACATTGATTTTTATACCAAATTTAGTGAGCATCCCTCCTTAAGCCATATGTGAAGAGAGTAAGCTTCACTTTTTTCCTCTCCCCTTCTCCCTTTTCTCCTCCATTGAACAAGATTTTTCTTATCGCTTTTATGAGCTATAGCCTGCCCCATTCCTTTTCTCCCTTTCTCCTCCCAGTATTTTCCTCCTTCACTCCTCAATTTTTATATTTTATGGCTATCATCTATTCTAATTCAGCTCAACCTGTACTCTCTGTCTATATGTGTGTGTGTGTGTGTGTGTGTGTGTGTATACAATCCCTCCACCTATCTAAATACTGAAAAATGTCTCGTGAGTTGCAAATAGTATTTTTTCACTTAGGAAGTGTAAACAGTTCAGCTTTAGAAAGTCTTTTATGATTTCTCTTTCCTGTTTACCTTTTCATGCTTCTCTTGATTCTTGTGTTTAAAGGAAAATTTTCTCTTCAGTTCCGGTCTTTTCATATGAATGCTTGAAAGTGTTCTATATCATTGAATGACATTTATTCCCTTGAAGTATTGTACTCAGTTTTACTGGGTAGGTGATTCTTGGTTTTAATCCCTGTTCCTTTGACTTCTGAAATATCCTATTCCAAGCCCTTTGATCCCTTAATATTAAAGTTGCCAGATCCTGTGTTATTCTGATTGCATCTCCATAATACTCGAATTATTTCTTTCTCGCTGCTTGCAATATTTTCTCCTTGACCTGGGAACTCTGAAATTTTGCCACAATATTCCTATGAGGTTCTGTCTTTGGATCTCTTTCAGGAATTGGTCAGGGGATTATTTCAATATTTATTTTACACTCTGGTTCCAGAATATCAGGACAGTTGACCTTGATAATTTCATGGAAGATAATGTCTAGGCTCTTCTTTTGATGATGGTTTTCAGGTAGACCCATAATTTTTAAATTTTCTCTCCTGGATATATTTTCCAGGTCAGTTGTTTTTCCAATGAGATGTTTCACATTATCTTCTATTTTTTTCAAACTTTTGATTTTATTTTTTAACTGCTTGGTTTATCTCATTGTTATTAGCTTTCCTGAACTTGATTCTCTCTTTTAATGAAGTATTTTGTTTAGTGAGCTTTTGAACCTTCTATTCCATTTGGCTAATTCGGATTTTTAAAGCCTCCTTCTCCACATTGGCTTTTTGGACCTCTTTTTCCAATTGAGTTAGCTTCTTCTTAAAGATGTTATTTTCCTCAGCAATTTTTTTATTTCTTCTTTAGCAAATTGCTAACTCACTTTTTAAGCTCTTCTATTCCCTGAGTCCATTTTACATTCCTTTGGAGGCACTAGATACAAGGGCCTTGACTTCCTCTGACAGTATGCCTTGTGCTTCCTCATCTGAAAAGATGGGAGGAGACACCTGGTCACCAAGAAAGTCACCTTCTATGGTCTTATTTTTTCCCTTTTTTGGACATTTTTTCCAGTCAGTTAGTTGACTTTTGAATCCCTTGTCAAGAGGAGAGTCCTATTTCCCCTCCTCTACCCAGTACTGTGTTCAAGGCTGAGATTCGACTGAGCTGCTCTATTCCCCGGGGCTTTGGGTGGGCTGGGACCACCACTGAGGGCTGAGGTTTAGATCAGCTTATCCCTACCCCCAGAAGCTTTAAGCTGAGCTGCCTGAACAATGGACCTTGGTTGCTTCCCTGTAGCTGTTGCTGCTGCCACTGGGGTTATTGCTGGAGAAACTCTGTTCCCTTCTCACCCATCTGAGAAAGCCCTCCCACAGTGGCCTTTGGAACATTTTTTATTGTTTGTGAATTGAGGGGTCTGGGGACCTCCCTGCTGGGAACTCTGCCCCAGAGGTGTATTCATGTCCCATTCCTCCCAGTGTTGCATGGCCAGGGTTGGGCTCAGCTAGGCTCAGTGCCCTGTGAGATATACCTTTCTCTCAGCCTTCCAGGTTACCTTTGGCTGGAAACTTCTTTCACTCTGTTGTTCTGTGGCTTCTGCTGCTCTAGAATTTGTTGAGAGTCATTTTTACAGTATTTTGTGGGTTCTGGAGGAAGCACTAGAGTATTTACATCTTTCTACTCTGTCATCTTGACTCCACCCTCATTGTGCACATTTTATTTGTGCATAAACCAATTAAACAATTCTGTCTTTAATCATTTCCTCCCAAATTTTACTTGATTAAAAATTTCTCTTCCCTGCAATGAAACATATTGATTTATTCCTTTTGTTCCACCTGTTTTTATGCTTTTAAAAATAATGAGATGGGGCCAAGGTGGCAGAGTAGAAAGATGCACATACTCTTTCCCCACAGCCCATAAATTACCTATAAAGAAAGAGTCTCAACAAATTCTATTGCAACTGAAACCACAGAACAAAGGAAAGGAGGAAATTCCCAGCCCAGGGAGATCTGGAAATCTGGTGGGAAAAGTCTGTTGCATCAAATAGAGAGCAAAGCACAGCTCAAACTGGGTCACAGGGCACCAGGAAGAGCAGAACTGGAGCATACATTAGGATAGAATCCCAGGTAGCAGCAGCTGAGGTTCAGAGATCCCTACACCCACAGGTGCCAAAGGCAGCTTCAAAGGTCAGCGAGATAACTTTTTCACCTCTGTAACAAGGGAGAAGTGTGCCCCAATAGTCCTGGTCCCAGGTGGTGGCAGTAATGGTGGTAGCATCAGCAGACAGCTGCAACTGTGGTGGCAGTGGCATGCAGCAACCAGTGTCCCTTTTTGGATAAAGCCCATGGGGGAGTTGAACTGTTGATCTGAGCCTCATCCCTAAGAGGTAGTTCAAGGAAAGCATAAGATGAACACTCAATTTGGTCTGAAAACCTATCTTACACTACAGGAAATTAGGGGAGAAGGGGATAAGCAGGGTCGGGGGAGTGATAGAAGGGAGGACAAATGGGAGGAGGGAGCAATTAGAAGTAAACACTCTTGAGGAGGGACAAGGTCAAAAGAGAGAATACAAAAAATGAGAGGCAGGACAGAATGAGGGGAAATATATTTAGTCTTATACTACACCACTATTATGGAGTCATTTGCAAAATTACACATATATAGCCTATATTGAATTGCTTGCCTTCACAGTGGGAAGGAAGAGAAGTTGGAACTCAAAGTTTTAGGAACAAATGTTGAAAATTGATTTTATATACAACTAGGAAATAAGAAATACAGGTAATGAGGTATAGAAATTTATCTGGCCCTACAGTATAAGAGAGAAGATGGGGATAAAGCAAGGGAAGGTTGTTAGAAGGAAAGGCAGATTGGTGGAAGGGGTATTCAAAATGTGAAGCATTTTGGGGTGGGGGGAGGAGAGAGATGGGGATAAAATTTGGGACTCAAAATGTTGTGGATGTTGAAAACTTTAAATAAATAATAATTAATAATAATATAAAGAAAAAAATATGAGATGGGTAATCCAGATTAATTGATTGTAATTGATGCTGTGAGGCTTGGAGTCAAAGTTTTCATCACAATGTATCAATCTGAATTTTCCCAATTCTTTTTATTGGATGATTTTTCCAGGCTTCAGTGTTTAAATGCAAACAAATAACAACAGCAGAAAACAGCAACATATGTTTTTCAGACCTCTTGTATGCCTTAGATTCTTATTCAGGGTCTCTATGCTGTTTCTCTGATCCATTTGTGTCCCATGGCAATATAATATAATTTATGTGATATTTTTAATGCTATTTTCTGAAATCCTCCTTCACCCATTTTCTAATTCTTTGTCCCTTATATCCTTGCCTTCCTATTTTCCCATATGAATTTTCTTCTGACTTCATCTAATTCAATGAAATAGTCTACTGACATTTTAATTGGCATTATATTAAATTCTAGATTACTTCAGTAAGTATTGACATTTTTACTTTGTTTCCTTAATCTAATAAACATAAACTGGGACTATGTAGACATATCAAGGACTTCCTTGAGGTCTATCAAAATCATTTTGAATTTTACTTTTGTTGGCTTTATATATGTCTTGATATGTTAATTTCTTAACTTTAAAAATTATCATCATCAATATGTTTATTTTACTAATTTCTCTAATTTTTGCTGGTGGCATAAAATGCTGTTGATTTTTATAGACTTATTTAAATCCTAATAGTTTGATAAAGGCAAAAAAAATCTGAATTGAATTTGTTAATTTTGGGACGTATGTACTTGAAAAAAAAAAGAGATTTTAACTTTTTCAGGCTTTGTGGCCATTGCTAATATTTCTAAGACAATATCAGGGAACTATGAAACTGGTCAGCCTTGCAATATATGTTCCTCCATCCCCTCCCCAACTTGAGATTACTTTAATAACCTCTATCTACATGATAAAACATCATGATTTTGAAAATGCGAATATTAATTTCAAAAAGAAGATTCAATTCAGTGTGTGCTTATTAAGCACCTACTGTACATCAGGCACTCTGCTCAGCATTGGGGATACAAATAAGGGAAAAAAAACCATAATTCTTTCCTTCAAAATCTTTATAATCTAAAGAAGGAAGACAACATACACAAAGAAGCTGCAGAGAGGATTTTGGGAAGATGATGATGTAGGTCAGAAAACTCCAGGCTCTTCAGATTTCCCCACAAATGAGACAAATTAGTGTCATAGAATGAACATAGAGTGATAAAAATAAATAAGAGTAGGGGGAGAACAGTGGTCCTCCTGGGACAATTGAATACGATCTCAAGAAAAATCCTTGGATGAGATTTGGTCCCTGTGAAAAATAAACACCTCTAGGCTAGTTCTACTTACTTAAACAATAAGCTTTGAGCCCTGGGATTAGCTGCTTTGGAAGACTACCTTGACCCCTGCTCCTGCTATTGGAGCTTTTACCTTCCAGACAGTGAGGGGAGTTGGTCATCTGAGCTGAACAAGATAAAGGGAACCTCTGATGACAAGTAACACCAGGCTCAGATATGCTGTGAAAACTCAGATCTGGGAGAGAAGGAGTCATCACGTGTCCACCTGGTAAGTGCAGAAGCAGTGGGGTGGGGATGCTGCTGGCTATGGGCACTTACAGATAGCTGGAGGTTGTGGTTTTGCTTCAAAGCCAAAGGGGAGAACTGAAGGACCGTCTGAAGACAGAGGTACCATGCACCATACCCCAGCACTAGAGGTGAATACAAAAAATAAGGTGCTGCAAATTTTTAAAAAATGAGCAGGTGAAGGAGAAAGAAGCTAACCATAGAAAATTACTGTGGGAATAAAGAAAGTTATTATGGGAATAAAGAAAGAAAGAATCAATGGATTCTTTCATGAGTTAAGAATATCATCTTCAAAAGAGGATACCGAAGTAGACAAAGCCTCTCTAACCCCATGGAACAATGTCAAATGGTCACCTGACCAAAGATAATTCATTGAAATTACTTAGAAATCAAATAACACTGAGAAAAAAACTAGAAAAGAACAAAAAAATTGAATAAAAAATTAGATAATTAAAAGAAAATCAACTATGTTGAAAATAAGATGTAGAATCTTAACCAGAAAAAGTGATTCCTTGTAAACCAAAATTGGGCAAGGGAAAACCAATGAAGTTATAAGAAGCCAAGACATAATGAAACGAAATATATGGAAATGGAAAAAAATATAGAAGAGAATGTGAAACATCTCATAAGAAAAACAACTGATCTGGAGAACAGATCAAGAAGAGAAAGCCTAAGAATATTTGCATTTAAAATCTATTCTACAAAAGGAATCTTGATATAATGATACAAGAAATAGTTAAAGAAAATTATCCTGAAGCGTTGAAATAAAAGAGAAAAATAGAAATAAAATAAATCCTGTGATCATCACCTGAAGGAGATCCTATGAGGAAAATACACAGAAATATCATAATCAAATTCTTAAATCCCCAGCTCAAAGGTAAAATATTATGAGCAACAACAACAACAACAAATTAAATATGGAAGTGTCACAATTAGAATAACACAAGACCTAGCATCAGTGAAAGTATAAGATCACATGTTTTGAAAGACTATGTATGGAAGAGCAAAAGAACTGGGGTTCCAGTCAAAAAATCATGCTCAGCAAAGCTAAGCATAGTACCGAAAGAAAAAAAAAAGATGTACATTTTAATAGTCAAACTTATCGGATCTTTTCAAAAAAATTGAACTTAATTGAAGATGTGAAATATAAGATAAGAGAAAAATAGAAGGCACATAAGAAAGACAAATTACAAGGAACTTAATAAATACAGACTGTTTACCTTTTATATGAGGAAATATAAAATATATGTCTATGACTGTTATTCATAATTTGTAAGTTCATAGGAACTTTATGTCTTCTCACCTCCCCCTTCTTCCCCTCCACCGTGGAACCTTTTACTTTCCTCTTTTATGTAAGATAATTTACCCCATTCTATCTCTCCCTTTCTCCTTCTCCTAATATATTCCTCTTTAACCCCTAAATTTTCTTGTTTAGGTATCATCCCTTCATATTTAACCCACCCTGTGCCATCTGTCTGTCTGTCTGTCTGACTGTCTATCTATGTATCTATCTGTGTATCTATCTATCTACCTATCTAATTTCCTCAAACTACTCTTATATTGTGAAAGGTCTCATATGTTACAAATATTATCTTTTCATATAGGAATGTAAACAGTTCAGCTTTAATAAGTTCCTTATGGTATTTCTTTCCTATTCATCTATCCATGCTTCTCTTAATTCCTGTGTTTGAACATCAAATTTTCTATTCTGCTTTGGCATTTTCATCAAGAATGCTTGAAATTCTCCTATTTCCTTGAATATTCATTTTTCCCCCTGGGTAGGTGATTCTCGGTTTTAATGATAGCTCCTCTAACCTCTGGAATATTGTACTCCAAACCCTTTGTTCCCTTTATGTAGAAGCTGCTAGATCTTGTATTATTTTGAATGTATTTCCACAATACTAGAATTATTTCTTTCTGGCTGCTTGAAATATTTTCTTCTTGACCTTGGAACTCTGGAATTTGGTGATAATATTCTTAGGAGTTTTCCTTTTGGGATCTCTTTTAAAAGGCAATCAGTGGATTTTTTTTTCAATTTCTGTTTTACCCTCTAGTTCTAGAATATCCAAGCAGTTTTCCTTGACAATCTCTTGAAAGATGATGGTGAAGCCCTTATATTTTTCGATCATGGCTTTCAGATTGTCCAAAAATGTTTCTATTATCTCTCCTAGATCTGTTTTCCAGACCAGTGTTTTGTTTTGTTTTGTTTTTTCCAATTAGGTGTTACACATTGTCCTCTATTTTTTTTAATCTTTTGGTTCTGTTTTAAAATTTCTTGATTTCTCATACAGGAATTATCTTCTATTTTCTACATTCTAATAATTAAGGAATTATTTTCTTCATTGAGTTTTTGGACCTCCATTTGCATTTGTCCAAATTTACTTTATAAGGCATTCTTCTCCTCATTGCTGTTTCGACTTATTTTGCCATTTGTGTTAGTCTATTGTTGAGGTGTTATTTTCTTCAGTATTTTGGTGGGATTTTCCTTAGCAAGCAGTTAATTTGTTTTTCATGATTTTCTTACATTTTTCTCATTTCTTTTTCCAATTTTTCATCTGCTTCTATTACTTGATTTTCAAAATCCTTTTTGAACTCTTCCTTGACTTATGAACATTTTATATTTTTCTTGTAGGCTTTTGATGTAAGCCTTTCCCTTTGTTGTCTTCTTTGACTTTTATGTTGTGTTCTTCTTTGTCACCAAAGTAATATTTTACAATCTGAGGTTTTTTTTTTACCCTGTCTCCTCATATGCCCAGCCAAATACTTGACTTTTTTATTCTTTCCTAAGGTAGGACTTTGTTTCTACTGGGACTGGAGGTGGGTGGTAGGTGGTTGTACCATCCCAGACTTCATTAGTTTTGTACCAGCCATCTAATCCTCTTATGCTTTATGGGCCCAGACCTCCAGAAGCAGCTAATGTGGCTGCTGCTGCTGCTGCTGCTGTTGCTGCTAGTCTCCTGCTCTCCTGCCTTGGGGCTGGGGCCAGATCCCAGGCAACTGCTGTTCCTCTCTCACCCAGGTCCCACAGAGATTTCGCACTGACCTTGTGTTTTGTCTTTGGCATTTGTGATTTGAGAAATGTAGAAACTGCCATAACTCCCAGTAATTCAGTCTCCTGAGGTCTGCTCTGGCCCTGTCTGTGCTGGCGCAGTCCATGTCATACTCTGCTCCTCTCCCAGCCCAGTGAAATATATCCTTCCTGTTAAACTTCTAGGTTGTCTTGGGCTGGGAATTTGTTTTCCTCTATCATTGTGTGGGTTCTGTAGCTCTAGATCTTGTCTACAGTCATTTTTACAGGTATTTTGATGGGTTTGGGGGAGAACTCAAACAAGTCTTTCTTTTCACTCTGTCATTTTGCTATAACATTTTTATATAGGCTTTCTTGACATGGAAACTTATTGCAATGTATTTTGGATCCTCTCTTTCTTTATGCTGTGCATGTGACATGCATTTTTCTTTTCTTATTTTGTATTTAAGTTTCATTGTTTAAGTTTACAATATGTTTCTTTTTCTTTTCTTATTATGTATTTGATTTAACATTTAATCTTTAAAAAAAAGTGATTTACAAAAAAGAAGCTTAAATGAAGGGATATCAGGGGCTGCCTAGCATTGGAGGTATCATGTTCCTTGGAGGCCTAAACAAGCACAATTGTAGATAGAAAGAGCAGTGATCTGGAAATCCAATTCCTTCCCTTCATAAAGCAAATCTGTGAGAGGAATTTAGCGCCCCATTCATGCAACTAGAAAGCAGATGAATTTGAGGGAAATGAGAAGATGTTGAGGATTCAAAGCTGAGTTAAATAATATGATGATGATATCTAATGAGTCGACCATATCCTGAGTGGGGCATCATATTCCATGGAGTCCAAAAGAAGCAGAAATACTGATCAATTGTGGAGAATAGATCTGCTTATTTTGAGACTGTAGAGTCTCCCACTATGCTTGGCACAGGAGTAAGAACTTGATAAATGTTTCTTTATTAATAAATCTAATAATGAGATACACTATTTTGATTGTTTGTTTGTGCATTTGTGCACATACGCAGTCATAAAGACATTTGCGTTTTTCTATCTTATCTCCTCCAATGGATTCTGAGTTATTTCAATAATCAGCTAAGATGGACAAAGCACTGGAAATACAAAGGCAGAAATGT
>JAQQSK010017694.1:0-10039 GCA_028658325.1 Potorous gilbertii | reverse complement strand
GGATGTGGGAGAGTTGGAACACTAATTCATTGTTGGTGGAGCTGTGAGATCATCCAACCATTCTGGAAAATGGTTTAGAACTATGCCCAAAGGGCTTCAAAATAATTTATTAAGTCATCATTCCATAGAGAGCAAACATTGGAAAGAGTCCTGTAATGGGTACATTGGAAAGAGCATTGTCTCCAGAGGAAGAGGTTCTGATGTTTACCACTTGTGGGAACTTAAGCAAAATCATGTAACTTCACTGAGCCTCAGTTTCCTCACATCTAGAGTGAAGTGGTTGTACTTCCAGCTTTAGATCCATGTGATTTATATAATTCTATTTAATTCAAATAAATAAATATTCAGTGCCTACAGGACAGGAAAGTGGGGTCTTGGTTCTAGCCACAATTCATACTTTGCCACTGTGAACTCCCATGATTTCTCTGTATTTGTGGGAGAAACGATTCCAGCTCAGTGATACCAAGAACACTGATCTCCATCAAGTAACTGCTTTATGAAGATAAGAGATTTCGGTCTCTAAAAGTAGTTGGGAGATACTCAGACTGTGTTTGCACACAACACTTCAGGTTTTCATCCCATTTTTCCTGGGTTGTCTTTGGTCTAGGCTCTAAGCTAATGACCTCCAGCTGGATTTCTGAGTTTCAACACCACTGTCATTAAATGGGATTGATTAGTACAACGTGAGCTCTTCCTTGAAAGGTTTTCAATGGCAATGGCAGATATGAAAATTCATCTTTGCCCATGAGGTGGATATATTTGGTTGGAATTTGCATGCCTCGAGACAGAGTTTATTTGTGGTCACTCAAATCTATTGGTTTGACCGTGTTGCTAGGATGGATGGGATTGGTCTCTGCAGGGACCAGTTTGCCTGGATCCTGTTCTGTGACAAAAGGTCACTCCCTGAAACGGGAAAAGCATCTGTTGTCCACAAGGAGAACACTTGCTTACTATCCTATCCAAATTCTCTGTCATATTAGGCAATGTAAAGCGCCCTGTTTTTATGAGATTAAAATGACCAGTTAAAGAAAAGTAGAACTTCATTAAAATTTTGAACAGAACTCCTAAACAGGTGGCTTTATTGATTTTAAGAAACAGAATCTAAAATTAAAAATAATTTTGCTTGTGTAGATGTGGTCAGAGGAGCTGGTTTAATAAATCAGGTGAAGAAAGAGTACAAGTAGAACTCAGAACATTTAAATTTCCATGTTATCATAGTCAGCATACCAAGAGGCCAGAAGAAAGAATGCTAAACTGAACAATGACTTGGAGACCAAGGTTCTAGTTCTGGATCAGTCACTAATTTTACTATATGACTTGGGCAAGGAACATCACCCTCCATGCTTTGCCTATAACATAGCCCATTTTATATTGCATTATAAGGATCGTATTACGTTATTTGAGGCTTATGGAGACATTTCATTGTACTGTTATTATGCTTCTTTTAAACATGAGGAAACTCGTGCTGAAAGGAGCTAAAGAGACTTGTCTAAGGTTATATAGATAGTAAGTTTCTGAGATGGGATTTTAACCCAAGTTTTCATGTCTTCATGCCTACCTTCCTTACCAATCTTTTGACTACGTCATGTTGCCTCTCTGAGTGGGTTGGATTAGGAGATCTGGGATCCTTCGCCTATTTTATTTCATGGGCCACTTTGTAGTCTGGTAAACCTTATGGATCCCTTCTAAGAATAATATTTTTAAATGAATAAAATAAAATACAAGGATCACAAGAGAAACCAATTATATTGAAATATTAATATTTAGATTGTATTAATTAATATTATATTGAAACAGTAGTAAATATTAACACTGCAAAGAAAAAGCATTTCTAGACCTCAGTTTAAGAATCCCTGAGTGTAAGTTCTTCTCTCCCAGGTACCATTCAACTGATCTGTAACTAAAAGATGTCTCCATGGAGATCCTTGAGGGAATCATATCTGTTGGATACCAAAAAGACACTTTGGTTCTAGTTTCAGTTTGCAATATCTTCAGAGTCCCAGCTTATTTAGGTGAGAAATACCTGAGGTATTATTCTTGGCATGTTATGTCTGGGTGTGTATGCGAAGGTTTCTAGAGCATCCCTCTCAAGATTTTTTTTAAAGATCCTGGATACTAAGTTGCTAAAAGTTGGTACTTTGATAGTTCAATGGAACTATGATCTTAGGAGTGTGAGCATTTCCTCTGGGGTAGGATGGGGGACAGTTTCAATGCTTTCATTATGATTATGCAAATTTTATCATAGTATAATTCTAGAGTTGGAAAGAACCTCCAACCTACTCTCCTCATTTTATAGATACAGAAATGGAGGACAGGCTGGGTAATTGACTCATCCAAGTTCTCACAAATTCCAGAAGAAGGATTTAAATCCAGGTCATCTGATACCAAAGCCAGTGCTCTTTTCACTCTATCATGACCTCCCTGGAAATCAGGAGGATTTTGTGATTAGGTAATGTTTGTAAGGTTATGTTTGCAGAAGGTCATATAGCAAATCAGTGACAGATCCAGGGCTTAAAATGTTGGTCTCTTGTAAATGATAGTATCATGAGACCACATATTTAGAACTGAATGACCAAGTACAGCTCCCTTGTTTTACACAGAGGAAACTGAGGCACAGAGAAATTAAGTTTCTTGTTTGAGATCAAATATCTAGTAAGGATCTGGGGCAGGATTTGAACTCTGGTCTTCCTAAGTTCTCTATTCACTATATCACATAAAGGATCCATCTATTACAATGGAGGTCTTCTTTTTGGTCTTTTACTATTTCTTGAACACCATTGCAGCATTCAGGCTACCTTTCTTTTTTTTACTCCTATATGTCCATGATGGTTTCTTTTACAACACTTGATGTGGAGAAGTAGGAATCTGCTTCTAGATACTTAAGATTACTTAGCGTCTTTTTGATCCCTTTCAGTCACTTGCAATTTCGAATTTGATGATGTGTTAGATTGTGTTTCTTGAGGGCCTCATTTTGCATCCCCACGACTTAAGCACAGTGCCTGGCTCATAGATATCAGCTTATAATGGTTATTGATTGATTGATCATGTTATAAGCAATATTACATAACTAGGAGAATATTAGTTTCTACAGATGATTTTCTGTGGTGGCAAGCAGCCTGGTTCATTTACAGTCTATCCCACTTCCTAGATGTGATCCAGCCTCAAGTCCTATTTATTTCTGGCTCTTGGTTATCATCCATCTGCAGACTCTATCCATGATACATCAATCGATTGAGATACTATTTGTAAAGCACTTTGTACAGTGCCTGGCACATCATAGGTACTTAATAAATTCTTGTTCCTTTCTCCATATACTGAGCTGCTTTGCTCATGCAGTTGTGTCATATGATTTGGGTAATATACATTTTTTAAAAATCCTCTCTGTTTTTCCTGTGTGGATGATCTATTTCATTGTGGATTTCACTGAGGTGAGCAGATTTTATATAGTTTTATACAGTTTCTTATCATTTTCATTTTTTAAATTTTTTTTAAATTTTTAGGCAAATGCTAGAACTTAAAAACATAAGAAAAGAAAAAGAAATATTGTAATGTAAATATTAAAGAAATGTAAAATAAGAAAAGAAAAAGGGCCATGTACATAGCAGAACATAGGAGTAGATTCAGAATATATAGCAATAACTTACCATTTCAAGAAAGCCTGTATAGTCAATACTGTGCATTATATTGAAAGTTGTCCATCTTTTCTTTGCTTCCTTGTGGATTTTCCTTTGTTCTCTGTACACTTTTTACTTTGTTCTTTTTTCCCCCTTTATATGCAACCCCAAGGCTACAACTGATCACAGATATTTTGTATTAGGTATTGATATATACATATCTGTATACATATATACATAATACATATATGAACATATACTTCATCTAAGAGATTCTACTCTTACTCTTGTTTTTATGTTTGCATCTCTTTTTTCCTTTCTCTCCTAACTCTTCTACTTTATTTCTACCTGCTACTTTGCCCTCCTGTTGCTTAACCTACCCCCTACTCCAGCAATCCCAATCTCCTAAATCTAAATGTCCCTTGGTATACTCCTTTGACCTATTCCATCCCCCTCCTCTCTAAAGATCACTCTTTTAACCTCTCCCCTTTCCTAACCCCTAAGAGGTTTATTTCATTCTAAATTTAGAACTTTTATACTCTTCTAGATATATATGTATTTTCCCCTCTTACTTACATTCCTGATGAAAGTAGGTTTCCAGAACTAGGAGTCTCCCTCCTCCATTTAATTTCCCTGTATTTTTTCTTCCTCTTGAACTTCATTTGTATAAAATAATTAGTCTTTTAGCTGTTCTTGAATAGTTTTACTTTTTGAAGCAATATCATACTCAGGTCTATCACAACCTTTTTTATAAGCTACCTAACTACTAGTAACAATCTTAGGCATAGGTTTTACATTTTCCATGCATAAAAGGTAAACATTCTATCCTTATTTAGGCCCTTGTAATTGGTCATTGGTATGTACCTTATATTTCTCTTGACTCTTATATGTCAAATCTTCTATTGAATTTGGATTTTTTTTTAACAGAGTCCTGGAAATCTGACAGTTGATCAAATTTCCATTTTTTTTCCCATTCAGAATTATGCTTAGTTTTGCTGGGTATGATATTTTCAGCCAGAGGCCACATCCTTTTGCCCTTCCATAGATAGTGTTCTAAGACCTACCATCTTTTGATGTCACCAAAGACAGTGTTTGTGTTATTCTAGTTGTGATACCATCATATATAAGTTGATTTTTTTTCTTGTTTCTCCAAGCAGTTTGATCTTGATCTGGAGCTTTTGGAATTTAACTATAATATTTCTGTGAGTTTTCCTTGTAGGATCTCTTTCAAATGGTGACCAGTGGATTTTTTCTATTTCTACTTTCCTCTCTTGTTTTAATGCTTGAAGGCAATTTTCTTTAATTATTTCTTGTATTATTGCATTAAGATTTTTTTTGGATCAGAACTTTCAGGTAGTCCAATTATCCTTATGTTTCCTCTTCTTGAGCTGTTCTCAAAATCTGCTGTTTTTCTTATGAGAAGGTTCACATTCTCTTCTATTTTTCACTCAACACACACACGCACCCACACACCTGCGCACATATTTCTTCATCTCTTATAACTTCACTGACTTCCCCTTGCCCAATAGTAACTTTCAAGAAGTTATTTTCTTCCTTAAGATTCTGAATCTCCTTTTCTGATTGGTTAACTTTCTTACCAAAATCTTCTAGTAGGATTTTTATTTTTATTTTTAATTTGTCCTCATTCTCATTTGATTTTTAAAGCCTTTTTAAAGTCCTTTAGGAGCTTCAGTTTTTTTTGAAGGGGGTCAGGTGACTACTTGACATTACTCTTTGAGGTAGAAGGGGGTTTCTTTGCTTCAATAACCTCCTCTGAAGATGAATCCTGGTCTTCTCTATTCCCCTAGTAGCCCTCTGTAGTTGGATCCTTTCTCCTTTGCCTTTCCATTATATTTTGGGGGGTAGTAATTTAGTTTTTTAAAATAATTGCCTCTATTCCTGGGTATTGGGGATGGTTCCTCTGCCTTCTGATCCTCTTCAGGTCTTCCCTCTAACTTTGAACTGAAACCAAGACCTCCAGCCTCCTGTAAGTGCCCACAGATAGTGGATTCCCTGTCCCACTGCTTTGGCACCCCCTAAGTGGGGAGTATACTGGTTCCCTCTTGCCCCTGCAGCTATTCTGGGTTTGGTGTTCCTGATCAGCAAAGGTTCCAGCTGCTGGGGCAGAAGTAGCCTCCCAACCCAGCTAACCTCAGGGCTTGTGGCTTGTTTGAGCAGTATGCTGCTTGCTGGTAAAGCAGACCTTAGCCTGGAGGTGTTTTCTCTTCACAGGGAGGAAGTCTAGTCCTGGGATTTTTCTTCAGATCTCCTATTGTTGGGTGAGAACTCCAGTTTTGTCCCTATTTTTATTTGTTTTAAAAACCCTAGGCTCTCCCAGAGGTTCTATTTTATCTGTTTGGTGCAGGAAAATCTAGAGAGCTTGACTTTTGCTGACCTACTCTGCCATCTTTCCAGAATCCTCTCTGTCAATTATCCCTAATTCTTACTAACTGACTCATCTTTTATTTTAGCCATACCCCATACTGATGATATCTTTTCTATTCCTTACAGTTTTTGCCCTCAGGGCGATTATATTCTAAAAAAAAAAAAGATTTCTAATGCTTCTGCACTCACCAGGCGTGGACTGACTCCTTCTCTCCCTCAGTGCCATTCATAGCACAACTGGGTCTGGCATTTCTTGTCAGCAGAGGTTCCCTAGATCTTCCCCAGGCCAGAGGTCTCTCACTGCCCTAGGGGTAAAGCTCCTGTTGCTAGGCCTAGGCAGTCTCCCAACCCAGGCTAACCCCAGGGCTTGCCACCTTTGGTTTAAGTAGACCTAGACTGGAGGTGTTCTTCACAGGGAGAAAATCTAGTCTTGGAATTTTTCTTCAGATCTGCTCTAATTACCCAAAGAGAACCCAGATTCTGCCCCTAGTCCTATTTCTATTCAAGGTTCTATGTTTTCCCAGAGGTACTATTTTATCTCTTTTGTGCAGGAAAGTCTTGAGAGCTTGACATTTTCTGACTTACTCTGCCATCTTCCAAGAATCCTCTCCTGTTTCTTATCATTTTCAACAAAATCATCTGTGAACAAGAGCATTTATTATATCTCTCTATCAAAACAGAGTTCTTCTATTTATACTCTATATAGGACATTTGCAACAGTGGTTAACAGCACAGGGTAAGCAAATCACCTGGTTTTATGCCATAATTTTTATATTTAGCTTAAGAAATTTTAACTCAATGGTCATATCTATAACAGAGTTTTCTATGACTTTTAGTATCTGTTAGAGATACCTTGTATAAGGACAGTCTTTAAGACTGATAAATCAAATACCATTTTTTCTGAAGTGGATAATCCATATACACCATGAGATTTTTCTATTCTCAGGAGCTTCCCATTTCATTTATATGATTGTAAAGATGTGGTCTCCTTCAAGAAGAAGGGAATACTGCAGTCTACCTGTGCATATCTATCTGGTTTAATTTTTCTTCAAGTTTGACAAATGTACCACAGAAGTTCCATCTAACATACTGGGATTGTTACCACATTCTATTGACACAAATATTTACTAGTTGAAGGATATGTACTTTCTTTTTTTTTGCTTTTGATATGTGACTGGCTCGTTCTCTACATCCCTCTTCCTACTTCTATCATACATTTCTGTGATAATATCTTTTACAATACTTATAAAGGATTATAACCTGCAAGGTAGATGCACCTCTCCAGGATCCTGTAGATAATCCTAAATTTATAGTTTTTGAAGACCTTAATATTCTAAGACTCTACATGTAGCTTGATAAAACTGTCTTGAAAATATTTCCACAATTTTGTAAAGGATATATATACAGTTAACAAATACATGAACTACTCTCATCAAGATTTGATGGAGATGAGAAAAAAAAGAGATTGGTAGTTGTTAATGTCTTGTTTTTAATAAAAGCACCATCTGTGATAATTTGTGTGCTTTTGGAAATCTTCCCTTCTTTGAAATTCCTTAAAAATCAATCCATGAGTATCTTTAGAACTGATTTATCTTCATCTTCTCAAGTTCCACTGGCCCCTGTGCATATGAAACACTGGGAATAGAGGTGCTGATGGTGATGTCCAAATATGGTGGTTTGAGTATCATTATTGAAGAAAATAGATTGTTATAAAAAGGGTTGCAAATCTGCTTCATCGTTATCTTCACTTCAGTCTCCTCTGTAAATTTTTTTCAGGTTGATTTGACCCAGTCAGGTCTCATGTTAAACTTTCTTCGGCAACAAAGGATGAACACCAATAACTTCTAAACTTTCTAAAAACTTGTTTCTCCCCCAACTATTTTTGGCTCATTTGTAAGGAGATATTGCTCATAATTTTCATGTGTTTTGTGTGACATTGTCTTGAGCTCTTATTTAGAGCTGCCCTTTGCTATCTCTTCTGCTTGGCAAATAGGTCAAGTGGGTGCTTGGCTGAGGAAGTTGTGACTAGTTTTCATAGCCTAAACTTTTCTAATAGTCAATCCTTTTTATATCTATCCATTTCACATTGTTTCCAGTTAACTGCTTCCTTGAGAGGGTTAGGTTAGAGATGCTATAATTACATTCAGGGTCTTTTTAAATAAAGTTTATTTTAACCTTCTGTCTGGTGTTGATTTTGACCTTTGCTGTAATCAATTGATAATCTCTCTGAACACAGACAACTAATTCTGAAACAACAATATGGGGAACCAGTCATTTTCTACCAATCAAGATATATTCAGTGTTGCCCTAAAATGTTTTATTTTAGTTGTTTGAGGCTTAGGCACTTTTTTTGCTGAAACTTCTCATGTGTCTTTGGTCTTTTTAATTTTTTTTTATCCTGAACTGAATTTCCCAATACGGTTGGAAACTAGACACAATTCTTGATGGATATGGTTAATGGTTTCTAAAACTTTTAAGGTTTGCATCTATTATTCAGTATTTGCTCAAAATGGTAAAGACAATAAGCCTTAGAATATAAGCCTGTTATGATATTTGGGTATGTTAGTGATAATTAAAAGAATCAAGATTTATGGTTTTTATTATGACAAGGGCAGAGGGTAAAATTTTCATCTTTTTATTAAGTTTGTTTAAATGTCAATATCTGCTTGATTTTTCAAATCAATCGATACTCTCTTAACTTTTCATGATATGAATCATCAATAAATATTTTAATAAGAACCCATGTATGCTGGGTACTGTATGAAACACTAGGGATATAAAGAAAGGCAAAAATAAATACTTCCTGCTCTTAAGGAGTTCACAGTCTAGTGGGACAAAAATATGCAAATATCTGTGTACAAACAAGACAAATAAAGGAGGAACTGGAGATAATCAATAAAGAGAAGGCACTTAGATTAAGGAGGAGAGGAAAAGACTTCTTGAAGAAAATGCAACTTTAGCTGAAATTGGAAGGAAGTCAGGCAATTGAGACGAGGAAAGAGTTCCAGTTATGAGGGACAGCCAGTAAAAAATGCACAGACAGGAGATAGAGTGTTGTGTTAGAGAAACAGTTAGGTGGCCAGAGTCATTGGGTCACAGAGCATATGGGGGCATATACGGTATAAGAATACTGGAAGGATAATGGGGGCTATGTTATAAAGAGCTTTAAAAGTTAAATGGAGAATTTGATATTTGATTCCAGAGGTAATAGGAAGTATCTAGAGTTCATTGAATAAGGTGAGAGTTGTGACACAGTCAGACTTGTTCTTTAGGAAAATCAATTATATAGATGACTAGAGGGATGGACTGGAGTGGAGAGAGAACCACTAGGTTATTCAATATTTCAAACCTTGTGAAGTGATGAGGGCCAGGATATGTGGCAACATCAGAGAAGAAAGTGGATCATATGTGAGGGATGTTATCAAAGTAGAAATGATTGCATATAGGGATGAGAGACAATGAGGAGATAGCATGACAAGTATCCTGGATAACTGGGGGGATGGTAGTGCTCTTTACAATAATAGGGAAATTTCAGAAGTGGGGGGATTGAGAGAAAGATAAAGTATTTAGTTTTGGACACTTTGGGTTTAAGATTTATAAAGGCCATGCAGTTAGAGATGTTCAATAGTTGGAAAGGAAAGAGTTAACCTTGGGAGAGAAGTTAGGGTTGGATATGTAGATCTGAGAATCACTTGCACAGTGATGATAATGGAACTAAGGGAACTGATGAGATCATGAAGTGAAATAGTAGACTTGAGTGACACCATGGTTAAAAGGTATGACCTTGAGGAAAATTCAGCAAAGGAAACTAAGGAGTACTCAGACAGGTAGGAGGAAATGGTAGTGCAATGAAAACCTAGAGAGAAGATTGGTTGGTTGATGGTTGTCCTTCACTCTTTAATTTTTTTAATATAAATTTATTTATTTAACTTTTTACAGTCATTTTCACAAAATTTTGGGTTCCAAATTTTCTCCCCATTTGTCCCCTCCCCCCACCCCAGTACACTAAGCATTCTAATTTCCCCTATCACCAATCTGCC
>JAQQSK010017693.1:0-10040 GCA_028658325.1 Potorous gilbertii | reverse complement strand
ATAGGTTCCATTTTGCAGATGTGGAAACTTAAGCAGAGAGAGGTTAAGTCATTTTGCTAGGGTCATAGCAAGAAAGGATCTGAAGCAGGATTAAGTGTCGACTAAATAGTATTGCCATCAGCAAGAACCTTGAACTTGTAGTTAGAAAACTTGAGTTCAAGTTTGACTTGTAGTGGTCTTCAGTAATGTGAAATAGTTCTTATGCTAAACATTAAAAATAAAAACCAACATCTATAAAGCATTTTATTCTTATAAATTACTCCCCACTTACATGATCTTATTTTATTTTGCAACCTTATTAAGTAGATAGGGAGAGGGAAAAGGACTAGAACCTATGATTTTATTTGTATAGGATACTCATAGGTGAGGAAATCCCTTCTACTAATAGAGATCAGCACCTTTCCTGCAATTTACTGTATCAGAGTTGCCTAGCATGCTGATAGACTAAATGACTATGTATAAAGTTACATAGCCAGGAAGTGTTAGTTAAACTTTATTTTTCCTAGCTCTGAGGTTACCTCTGTAATATTGTTATTTTCCCCATGTTACATACAGATGAAGGAACTTGGGGTTAGAGAGGACAAATAATTTGTCTAATATTCTGTAATTAGCAAATGGGAGATTAGGGGTTTTAACCCCTGGTCAAACGCAGTTTGATTTCTACTACATAATATTGCTTTGCTTTAAATTTTTTATTAATTATTAATATTAATTTATTAATAATTAGTTAACTTATTAATATTTTTTGTTTGTTTTAAATCTTTCCTATTACTTTTCTAATCTTTACTCAGGTTCTTATATTTAATTTTGACTTTTTCCTCCTTTGTTTTAATAATAGCTTAATTCTAATTGTTTTCATTTTTTCTTCTTGGTCACTCTTTTCCATTTAATGTCATCCACTCTCTGCATCTTTTGTAGGATTTTATTACTTCACTTTCTTTACTGCTTGTTTTTCTTGTCCCTCTTATCAATCCTTGATTCTACCCTCAACTAATTCTGTTTTCATCACACTCTTGGCTACTGCCTCTGCAGATTGCTGGCTTGCCTTTGGCGATTTCAGGCTACCTTGAAAAGAGAATGGAGCAGCTTATTTCTTTGTAAGAGAAACTTATCAGCAGTTATAATGCTTTAGTATTACAAGAATCAGGAATGGTGAGTTATTATGGAATTTGGGGGCAGATCTGATAAAGACTGGGAAGAAATGTGACTAAATAGATTTTTATAGTATCTACTATAGGAGCACATATAGTTCTTACAAAACAAATCTTGCAGTAGTCATTACTTAATCTATAGCTAATCTAGATCTAACAATTCTCATTTACTACATTGTCTCTCCACCAGCAGTTTGGCATATTTATCAAAGTTTTTGTTTATGAGAATTTCTGAGAGTGTCAGCAGAGAGTGCTGATAACTATTAGAAGCCCTTGACTCATCTGTGAGCCTTAGGTGATAGGTGTAGCATTCTGATTTAAGAGATCAAATCAAATGAAGCTCTTGAGCCTTTTTTCCCATTCATGCAGAAAGAAATACTCTGTTTGGCAAATACTGAATGAGTGTGTTCTAATGGATTGCAGTAGCTGAGTTCCATTCTGTAGAAAACCTGAGATGTTTGTTATTTCAGCTGTTGTCACGAGTGGATAGTATAGAATAATTGGCTGCCTAAGAGGACTCCATGGAGCTGTGCTCATGTCTCCCTTTCTAGCCTTAGTCATTAAAGAATCATTCTTAGTTCTCCTATTTGCTTCCTAAATCTCACAGTATTTATCTTCTAAGGCAAGCATTGTAAAAATAATATTTTATAGGTATGATTCTTCCAACAATGTACAAAGTAGGAATAAAATCAGGGGAAAAGTAATCTGGGCTTTTTTTTTTTTGCTACACGACTTATTTCCCATTTCTTTCTCTGGAAAATGATCCATGTTTTGCATAGCACTATAGTTTAATTTAAAAAACAAAATGCTGAATAGTTAATGTATTAAAATCAGGGATATGTGAACTTTTAAAAATATTGATAAATATGTTTAAATATAATTGATTTCCTTTACAATACTGTGTAATTTATCATATATATTTAAAAACATTCTGGAGGGAATAACCAGACTGCCAAAGGGGTTCATGCCACTAAAAAAATTAAGAACCTATGGCTTTAAATAGAATTATTCATAAATAGTATTATGCCTACAAGAATTTAAAACTATATTTTCTTTTTAACTTTATTTTTCTCAATTATGTATAAAAAACAATTTTTAACATTTTCTTTAAATTTTGAATTCTGAATTTTCTCTCTTCTCTCTCCCTCCCTTTCCTCCTCCTTCCTTGATAAAGCAATAAATTTTCTATAGATTATGTATGTGTAGTCATGCAAAACATATTTCCATATATGCCTATATTTTCTTAAAATTATTTTAAATACTTGCACATGATGTGCCCAGTGGAGTTGTGTTGTAGGGAACATTACTTCAGTGACTAGCTATGTGCCAGGTTCTTGCTGATATTGATCTTTTCCTCTCACTTAATCTTCACTAGGGTTCATAGGGGACATTGATGGAACTCCTCAAGAAGCTGGATATACAAGCACCAAGCACAATACTAGGACCCACAACTGGTGCTCAGCAAGTGTTTGTTGATTGATTTGCAGAATTTAGCAGTGTAAGGTCTTCAAGTTTAACCTCCCACCCAATATAGGAATCTCTTCTATAAAATCTTGGCAGGTGATCATTTAACCTCTCTAGTCATGCTCAACTATGTTAAAAAGAAGTTCATCCTCATTTTGGATCAAAGCCTACTTTTCGGTAACTTTTATACCCTCACTCTAACTCTAGCCCTGTCTTTGAAAACAAAACTGAAAAAAATCTATTCTTTATTCCATATGATATTCCTTCAAATACTTAAAGGCAACTATCATGTCTTTCTTAATTCTCTCTTCTCTTGGTTAAATATCCCCAGTTTAGTTATCAGTTCTTCATTTGAAATCAGTTTCTCACAAAATGGTATTAAGTATTGAACACACTATCTCCAGACATGGTCTGGTTAGAGGAAAACAAGACTATTACTATGTGTGATCTGGACACTCTATTTTTGTTATTTTAAGTCTGAAATTGTATTCTCATCACCAGAAGGTTGGTCATGAGGTGTTGATTTTCTTTTATTCACAGAAACTCATTAATCAATCAATCAGTCATTCAAGAAGCATTTAAAAACATATAAAATACCAGGCACTGTCCTAGGTTCTGAGGATACACAGACTTCTTCTTTTGGACACTGCCATTTCATGTTCTTTGACCTTATTTATCTATTGGAGAATATCTCTTTTCCTAAAAATTTGATTCAGTTCTTTATATATTTTGGAAATGAGACCTTTGTTACAGCCATTTTCCCTCAGTTACTATTTCTCTTCTAATTTTTTCTACATTAGATTTGTTTGTGCAAAATCTTTTTCATTTTCTGTCAAAATTGTCCATTGTATCCTGTGTGATTGAAAATATACAGACTACGTTAGAACAGTTGAAATCTGCTTTGGTGGAAGGAGTGTCAATATCAATGAAATCATGGATCCTTTGAGGTGCTGAAAATTAAATTAGGTTTTTGTTTTTCTTTTTTGGTGTATCAACGGTGACAGCAGCAATAACAGCAATATATTCATATGTGTACAACTTTCAGTGAACTTACAGAAAATATCCTTGATCCTTTTAGTTTTATTCAACAACAAAAAGCGGTTACTCGTTCCACCTGTGTGGTATTCTAGCACTAAATACAAAGGAAAACCAGTAGGATAGTGACTTATCCCAGAACTATTACTATGTGAACCCCATAGAAAGAAGATCAGAAACATTAGGCATTAGCAGCAGTAGTAACAGCAACAACAACAAGACACAGTAAACCTATTATGAGCCTGCCTAGGGTAGTTAGTTGACTCAGTGGGTAGAGCGCTAGTTCTGGAGTCAAGAAGATATAACTTCAAATGTCCCTTCAGGTACTGGCAACCAGGTGGTGCAGTGGATGGGACACAGAGCTTGAAACCTGGGGTCACAAAGAGTTGGGCAACTCAAATATGACAGAACAACTTACTAGCTAGTGCAACTACATGGCACAATGAGTAGAGTACTGTCCTTGAAGTAAGGAAGATTCATCTTCCTGAGTTCAAATCTAGCCTCATACAATTGCTAGCTGTATGACCTTGGGCAAGTCACTTAACTCTGCCTGAGTTTCATCATCTGTAAAATGAGCTGGAGAAGAAAATGGCAAACCTCTTCAGTGTCTTTACCAAGAAAACCCTCTATGGAGTGGCAAAGAGTCAGATGTGACTGTAAAACAACTGAACAAAACTTACTGGCTGTGTAACCTTGGGCAAGTCACTTAATTTCTCCCAACCTCAGTGTCTTCATCTATAAAATAGAGGTAATGATAGTACCTTTCTTACAGATTTGTTTTACAGGATCAAATGAGGTAATATTTGTAAAGCACTTTGTAAATCTTAAAATGCCATCTAAATAATAGTGTTTATTGTTATTAATAATTTCATTAGTTTTGCTCTTAAAGAGAACCAAGTATGGCTTCCAAATTAGAAAGCGTATTAAATCAACTTTTTAAAAAATGACTTGATATATATGAGTGATATCAAACTTTATGTCTCCACCTAAACTGCATGAAATAGCTCCCTCATCTGGTAAATTCTAGGGGAAAACTCAATGGGAAGAATGCAGAACAACTAACACCTATGTAATATCAGTCTTAATGTACAGTTTCAGAACTATAAAATGGTCCATAATGCATTTGGAAAATAACTAACAAAAACCTTTCAATATTAAGGTAACACAGGGTTCATTGTCCCAAGGCAAGGATAGAAAATGAATACTTCCTTACCAAAAAGTAGGAAGAGGTTTGACAAACATTCTCAGAGCATATGATAAACAAATAAAAAAAAATCCTACAGAAACACCTTTGGAACAAACTGACAGCAGTTCACCAAACAATAGTAAAAGCTAATTGTAGGTACATACCATTGATTGGTTGAGTGTTGCTGAAACTCAAATGGAGCCTGTGAAACAAGTGAAATTCAAAAATGAAATTTAAAAGTTCTGCATGGGCAAACTCAGCAATCATTTTTCTATGGAGAAGCTTTGAACGAATGGTTGAGTCATGCATGTCATTTGTGGAAGTGAGAGGGGAGAGTTCAAAACAGGTCATTGCCATCGGAAGTTACAGAAAAGTTAACTTTAAGGAACCTGGACTTTGTGATCAATGTGAAATATGCAAGGAAATGGTGGAAACTACAACAAGAATACTGTGAATTGTGCAAATTTAGCACCTAGCATATACCTAGCAAGATAAAACATAGTGGTTAGACTTACAATTCAGAGTCTTGCTATCTGTCATGAACTGACATCTGACAAATTCCCATGCTACATATATAGACCTCAAAATATATTGGAGAACCTGATGAATAAACTCTACTGGAACCAGAATATTCTCAGCATGAAGTCTTGCCCGTAATCACTCAAGCACATCAATACATAAAAGTTTAAGAAAAATATTTTAATTGATGCCATCATACTGAATACTTTTACTCTCCAAACTACAGGTTGTGAAAAGCTTTTTAAATACAGCATATTCCCAAACTTTTAGTCTAGTTAAGCTGTAATAACTTGGAAGTATAAATGCTACAAACTTACAAGAATATTTTAAAATTAGTTGTTTAGAATGTTTGTGTTGACAGGTTTCTTTTTAAAATTTAACATAATTGCTGCTTTGTGCTATATACATCACGCTAGTCCATTTTTGAATTTTGTAAAATTTCCATCTGCTGCTCAGTGACTGAAAGAAAGAAAGTTATTTGTAATTCTACTCTTAAGACCATCAAAAACCAAAGGTTTAATGAAGATAGATCAGGTGATTGAGATGGCCAAGCAAGAGGACCTCTTCTACTGATCCATCACTCTGAGAAAGTATCATTCAGAAAACTAAATTGAAATTAAAATTTTATTATTGAAAATTCATGAAACTAAAAATGTGTAAAAGAAATTTAAATAATTGAACTTTCAAATGATGTTTTTGGGTATTTGTAGCATTGGTATTTCTGAAACTCAAACTACACTAAGACTTTTGAAACGCCCTGAATAGAGAGTAAATTTAAAAAAAAAAACATGTGGAAACAAAATGTATATAGACTTCCTCACTGTTGCTTTAGTTGTGCTTGGGATGCTTTCAGTGAGCTTAGGGAAGATGGGCTTATGTAGTAATATAGAGCAGTTATTTCGTCCACCTCTACAATTACCAAGAGAATATTAAATATAAAAGAATAAATGACAAGATAGCAACTTATTTCAGGACTACATTTAAAAAGATGAGAAAGAGATGAAAAATAACAATGGCTACTTTAGATAGCTCTTTAAATTTGATGCATCTCCTTTTATCATTATTTCATATAATACATGTGAGTATTAAGCCATATTGAACTTGTGTTGTCCTTCATTCTTGAAGAGGACCATGACATCAAGATGATGACATGACTTGCAGTTGACTTGATTTGAAGGAGAGAGGGCTGTGCAAGATCACCAATCTCACTTTCTTCTCCTGAGCCATCTGGGTCTAGTGACCAGATATTCATCAAGATGACTGGAGATGGCCCAGAATGCAATGGGAGATCCTGGTCATTTTAGGCTAAGGTCTTATCAGATTCTGGAACTCATAGACTGGACAACAGGTCCCTGCCCTCCAAGCTCAGAGTGAAAGTAAATACTAAATAGTAGCTGTTTCTCTTTTACCCAACAACCCTGAGGGTTATCCCCTCCCAGTTAGTTTTTTTTTTTTTGTTAGAGGGGCCACCCCTTGAGTAATTACTTTAAAAGACCTATTCATTGAATATTGAACTTATGGTTAAGTAAAACATCCAAATCTTTTTCCATCTGAACTGGTATCAAAATAGATCTTTCTTCATCCTGTACTTTCATATATTTTTAAACTAAATGTAACATTTGACATTTATCCCTCTTAAGTTTCACCATTCAGCTTTAGGTCAGCATTCTAGGTCTTAAGATAATTTTGAATCACATGTTTTCCTAATATGTCTTATTTATAAAATTGATAAACACACTTTTAAAACCTTCATTCAAGCCTTAATAAAAATGTTGAATTGGATATTTGTAACAGCAAGCACTCTGGCATAGCTAGGATGGCCTGTTAGTATAGGTTCTGAGATCTGATTTTCTTAAAGGAAAGCAACTTTTAAAGGGTCAACAATCTTCTTTAATTACATTCACTAGTTCAGGGGAAAAATCAGCACCCTGAACGTCAAAGAAAATAGAAGCAGAGAAATTAGCATAAAGACCAACAGACAGGGCTCTGACTGCCTGTATCAAAGCAATATTGCTGTATACTTTACATGTACTACTGGATCTAGAGATGGTTTACATCTGAGCAGTCGGATGGTGGAGAGGTCTGAACATATGGCTACTCACCATTCATACTAGAAGTGGAGTGGCCATTCACAAGACTGATCCCACTGCTGAAGCTTTGATCTGTTCAGTTTCCAGCCTGTGCTGGTTTCCATACATTGGGCAGTCTACTGGCCCTGCTTCCTCTTGCTCACTATATTGGTGCCAGATATAACGTGGATACAGAATCAGCCTTAATTCTATATTACAGTTCAGAATTCCTGAGCTCAAGTCATCCACCAGCCTCAGCCTTCCCAGTAGCAAGTATTAAAGGCATGGATTGCCATTGTATTTTTATCTTAATAACTTTTATTTTTAATAATCAAACATTTGTTTCCTTTCCCACTTACCTTTGTACCTGCACTGGAAAAAGCAGAACAAAACTCTTGTAACAAATATGCATATTCAAGAAAAACAAATTCCCATATTGGCCATATTCAAAATGCATGTCTTTTTCTGTATATTTAGTGCATTACTTCTCTGTCTGGATATCACCTTAATTTAAAATGTATTCTCCTCCATTGCTTACCTCATGAACCATCCTTTGTAACAAAGAAGATGAAAGAAACAATAGAAAGTATTTCAGGAAAAATTAACCAATACACCAATCCAGTGTGATAACATATATAACATTACATCTCTATTGTTGTCCATCTTTGCAAAGGGAAATAAGTGCATTTTCTCATCTCTAAGATCAAGCTTATTAGTTACCACGATTCCATACTATTCAGTTCTTTTATTCTTGTCATTACCTTTACCTTGTTGTAGTCATTGTCAGCAACACTTATTGACTATCAAGTTCAAGAAACTGTGTTAGGCACTGAGGATACAAAATGATACCGACAATAATATTGACGAAAACACCCCTGCCTTCTAGGAGCTTACATCTTGCTAAACCATCTGTTAAATAATACATTTTGGAATTGGACTGAGAATCAGTGTAAGCCTCTGCTCTGTAGTTTTTGTGATCTTTTCCCCTCCCCTTTTGAAAATTGGAACATTTGCTCATTTCTAGTATCCTTACCACCTTTTACATTCTTATGATTTCTGTAAAGATACAGCAAAAACTTTGAGAATTTATGCAATCTAGGTTGTAATTTGTTTGGGCTTCAAATTTTTAATTACATCAAAGGTACTAGATATTTTGTGTTCTAACAGAGGAGAAAATAGGCATATGATCGGCAACCCAAGCTTACAATTCTAATTTGCATGTTAGAAAGCCACCAGATTTATCCATAAGAAAGGAAAAAAGAAAAACACCTTGATATCTTGTAAGTCAGTAAACATGGACAGATCACAAAGTCATAATATTTTAGCATCATGAGAAAACATGTTTGGCTTTATAAAAACCATCTCTTGTAATAGGAAAGGATTTCAGAGTCTTCAGAAGGAAGTATGTAGGCTTTTTAAAGTTTTTACTCATTTCTCTTGAGTGAGTAATTCTGAATCAGGGACAGCTGGCTATAGTGACATTTATGCATATGACCTTTAAAAGGTTGTGCAGTATCTCCAGAAAAAGGCAGACAAAAAAAAGTTGAGGAAATAGTTGACTCAGTCTTAGCAGTCTGGGTAGATGAGGCTTAATATGAGAGAAATTTAGAGTATTTAGTGCTCACAGTGAACAGTAGAGAAGAGACAAGCAAGAAACAAAATCTTTAGTCTAGTAGCTGAGTATGTATGAGACAGACGGGGCAGGGAATCAGTTTTCTCTGCCATTGCTCTAACTTTCTGAAAGTTTTAGAGAGTTAATATTTTTTCTCACTCAATTATGTAAATTTTACTTATTTTTAAATTTTTTTTCTGAAAAATACTCTTCTGGAAATATTTGACAGTTTATGTGGTTAAAATGCGTATATTAATATTTCTATTGAGTTCATAACCATTATGGTCTAGTGTGTAAATACATACCAAGGGACATTTTAAAATGTGCATTGTCATAAAATGCATATTTAAGGCCTTTCCATATACATAAATTGAACCTAATAGATTATAAAAGCTCCAATGGAGTCATTTGGGTCTTTTGAAAACACATTTTAGGGCCTCGTTAAAGTGAGTACTATTTACATGTTAAATTCTAACTACTTAGTTTTTATTTTAGGAATTTGGTTTGGATATGTATTTTAAAAAAAGAAAAAAAATAGATCAAGACCATATGTCCATGGTTGAGAATTAGCTTTCTTATATTTTAATTTCATATACATTATTTTATGATTACAATATTAGATTTTTAATTTTTTTTCACAAATTCTCAAACAATAACAGAGAGGATAAAAGATTCGTTATAGGCCAAACACAAATTTTAATTACTTTCTACAAAGTCTTTCCTGTGGGGACTAGGTCAATATGCTAAGCTTTACAATTTAAAGGCAATATTTTTTTAGTTTTATATAAAAGACATAAAAAATATTAATGGGAGGTTAGTAAGCAATTACTAACATTGGCAGTGATATTTTCAGGAAGTGTCAGATATATATTATATAATATACATGTATATTGCATAATATATATACATATATATATATTTGTATGATGGTATAACGTTTATTCATTACTACACAGCAGTGAGTGCTTTCCATTGTAAGTTGTTTAGAAGTGAACATCATGTAT
>JAQQSK010017692.1:0-10040 GCA_028658325.1 Potorous gilbertii | reverse complement strand
TGTGAAAATGAATGTAAAAAGTTAAATAAATAAATTTATATTAAAAAAATTTAAAAAAATAAAAAATTTAATTTATTTGTTTTCAGTTTTCAACAATTTCTTCCAGTGTACTGGGGTGGGGGGAGGGAACAAATGGGGAGAAAATTTGGAACAAAATTTTGTGAAAATCAATGTGAAAAGTTAAATAAACAAACTTATATTTAAAAAAATCATTTCACTCCATCATTTTATGCGTTGTGCCTCTTTAGATTTGTTTAGAGTCATTATTTAAAGGTATTGGGAGAAGTTTGAGGGAGAGCTCAGATGAATATCTGCCTTTATTCTGCTTTATTGGTGGCTCTGCCTCCCCCCAAAATATTTAAAATTATTCAATTTGCGTGAAAAATGACTCTCTCACATGTCTTAAATTGTAATTTAGATTTATTTAATGAACCTAAGAATCCTCCTTAAAGAACTGCCTACAGACCACTATGTGTCTTATTGGCTAGAGTACTACACCTGGTGTCAGGAATATCTAAGTTCAAATCTTGCTTCAGACACTTCTTACTATCTCTGGGACCCAAGAAAAGTAACATAACCTCTGTATATCTCATTCTTTTCAACTCTAAATCACCTGTCTCCCATAGTTGCTCCGAGGATCAAAGGAAATGATATTTGAAAATAACTTTAATACAGCATCTATATGTAGTGGGTACATAGTAGGTAGGCAATATATACTTTTTCACTTCATCTTAAAATTTTATGAGGATCACATGGTCATTATGTTTTAGAGGTGTGATTTGCACTGGAATCTCTGTGGTTTGGAGTATGTTCTTTATACACTGCCACCCTCACATTCCTTGCATATAAGAGCTGCATGCTATATTTTTATTCAAATTCAAGGGGCAAATATATAATATTATATTGATATTATCTAAATTTTGTTTTCCACATGGAGCTTTCTTTTACCCTTATTTTATAGACTTTGAAATAAGCGTTATCGAGCCATGTTGAGTTGTCCTGGAAATATAAAATTGAAGAGATATAAAATTGGAGAGAAGAGATAACTCCCCCATCAAAACTCATTTTTACATTTGTCCTTTTGACACTCTATGACTTCCTCATGAACTAAAAAAAATGAGAAAATAGCCCATGTTCTCCAGAGATTCTTAGTTCAGTTTTGTTGGATTAAAACTATTTTGATAAGGTTTAAGTTTGGAGAAAAGTTTCAGTTTGTCTGAAGCATTCTTACACTCTTAACTTCTCAAATTTTTGACCAGCACTCTTGGTTTTATATGTGTGACTGCAATCTTGGAAGTTCCATTAAGCTTAATAAGAAATATGCTGCTCATATGTTGATTAGGAAATAAAATCCTTTCTGTCAAATATAGTTTTAAAAAGGAAAGAGAGCATTATACTCAGGTAAATTCCTAGGCATTTAATAACAGTTCATAAATTTTAAATGCCAAGAGATCCAAAACCAACTAGGGCTCTTTTAGTGAATGATGGGGCATAAGACTAATTTCACAATAAGATATGTTGCGGAAATTTACATTAAGTTAACCTTTATTCTTTTTTAGTTCTTTTAAGGATATTGCTGTGAGAAGATCATTTGGCATCTGGTTTTCTACTTCATATTCAAAACCAGAGTATTTCTCTTAAGTGGTGGATGAAAAATTGCTCCAAATTAAATAAATGTAAATGTAATAGAAGGAAAGAATATGGTGAATAAAATGACTTTTCCCTCCAATTCCTCATACCTGATCATAGGCTTCACTTGGACTTGGGCTGAGTTTTGAAAGATTACACTGGACACATCATGAAGTTACCTCTTAAAGAGGAAAAAAGAAAGTGAGTTCATAAATCTAGTTATAAGTCATTGACAATAGAAAGAAAAAAAATCTTCAAAAGGTTAATTAGGTTCTAAAAATCCCTCTTATCTTGGACTCAAACAATTCTTAAAAATCAAAATGTATAAATGTAAATGAAATATAAGAATTTTACATCTATTTAGACTGCAATTTTTCCTCTCTCCCTCTATTACCCCGAGTAATAGTGATGGTGAACAAAGTGGATTTTTTTTAAGTTTTGGAAAAAAAATCATTTAGTCAAGTTCTTTTATGCATCCTTAGCACTTAAACACTTTTTACCTGTAGAAACTTAGATCTATAGGCTTCCAGCCAGATAAATGATAGATAGGAGTAGGAATATTCAAGGGATAGGAAGACGGAAAAGGAAGTTAACAAATAACATGGAAAAATGGGAGCAGGAACACACTAGGGATTCAAAAGAATATCTTTCTATGAAGCATGAAATCTCCAATGCCCATTAAGACCAAGAGAGTTATATTATAGAAGTCCTTTGAGCTAGGGACACTAGGTTGTGTCGATCAAAATTAGCTAAGAAGTTTTGCTTCTTCAAAAAAATGAAATGTAATTTTTTTATTGCAAATATTATTTTAAAAATGTCTTCCTTCAGTATAACATTACATTGTTGTTTACTGATTTCCATGGGAGCAAAACCAGGATATTTTATATTATAAACCTCCTAACTATAATTTTCTATGCAGTAGAATCCTAAAATAATAGCTAGCCTGTTTGTATGAGATTGACAACCTAGAAATTGTACCATCTGTCAATGCAACAGGACTAAATAGCTAAACTTCATGTCCTTTCAATGGGAGAGAAATAGTATGACCAGAAAAAGACTAATATGCTGGGCAAGAGATTATCCTACATGGTAAGGTTGGATACATTTCTTCTGAACTTCTAGGCACAGTTTTATTAGTTGATAACACTATCTCCCAATATCTCCTCTTTTTTAACCTTTCTCAATGGAAAATGTATTCCTTTTCATTTACAGGGTTAATCTTGACACCTATGCCTTTGACCCAATTCCTTCCAACTTCTTCAGAGACTTTTCTGGCACAATCATTCTGTCTCCCTGAGACATACTTGATGTCGTCTTTGGTGGCATCTTCCTGTCTCTTTACCAAAATACATAAGATGAACGAATAAATAGAGAAATAGGAAGATAAATGAATAAATAAATAAATGAAAATCATACTTAAGACTTATGATGAAAAAGAATAGAAAAGGAAAAAAAAAGAACAACCAAAAAGGGGAAAGGAAAAAAAAGATAAAGCTGTTACTTAAAACTGCTGCCCTTCTAACACCTGTTCTATTCTCTTTTTTTAGTTTAGCACGTTTTTAGAACAGAAAATCTGTTCTACCTGATGTCTTTCCATGGTCCAAGCTTCTTTCAATTTCTTGCAATATGACTTCTTTCTCATTTCTCCTACAGCATCTATTTTAGAAAATCACTTGTTTTTGTTCAGTCATTTCAGTTGTACCCAACTCCTCGTGACCTCCCTTTGGGGTTTCCTTGGCAAAGATTTTGTCATGGTTAAATTATTTCAGTCATGCCTGACTCTTCATGACTCCATTTGAAATTTTGATAGAAATAATGGAAAGGTTTGCCATTTCCTTCTCCAGTTCATTTGCAGATGAGGAAATTGAGTTAAAAAGGGTTAAGTGACTTGCCCAGAGTTGCACAGCTAGTGTCTGAGGCTGGGTTTGAAGCAAAAAGGTGAGTATTTGTTACTCTGGGTTCAGTCCTCTACCCACTGCCCTACCTAGCTGCTCAAAAGTTTGCTTATCATGTCCCTAATAAGCAAATCCATGGACTTTTTAAAGTTCTTATCTTTCTTAACTTTTCTAAAGGATCTAAAGTTACTAAACACTCAATCTTTCACAAAATGTTCTACCCTCTTAATTTTCTGAATATTGTCTAGATTCTACTCCTTTCTCTCTGGCTGCTTTTTTCTTCCATTATTTTTACTGAATTAAATCTTAAATATCCATGTTATCTAAGGTTCTATCTTCAACCATGTTCTCTTCTGTGTCTACATTTTTCTATTTTTTCTGTAATTTTCCTAAAAATTGAACACTTTTATACAGATTTAAACTATCATTTTTTTTGTAGTTGATTAACAGAATCACAAAAACTGTTTGTTGATGATTATTTATAAGATCATCTAGTCTAAGTCATTCCTGAGCAGAAATTCTTAGCAAGTGACCATCCACTTTTTGGTTAACAATTTTAGCTAGGTGTAACACATAATATCCTGCCATAACATATGCTAATCTTGAACATCCCTCTCCTCCAAACCTCAACCTGACTGTTGGACAGTTAGATGGCAGAGTGGTAGAAAGCCAGACCTGGAGTCAGGGAAGACTCATCTTCTTGATTTCAAATCTAGCCTCAAACACTTAATAGATATATGACTCTGGACAAGACCTTTAGCTATGTTTGCCTCCACCTCTCATATGTAAAATGAATTGGAGATGGAAATGGCAAACTATTGTAGTATCTTTGTCAAGAAAACCACAAATAGCATATTCTAGCACTTAACAGTACCTTGTATATAGAAAAGGCTTAACAAATGTTACTTAATTACAGATAATAAGACCCCTACCACAGGATAAACTTAAAATACTTAAGGATAGCTACCATTTCCTTACTTCTTTGAGGTCTTAAAAAAGTTAAACAGGAGGGAGGAGCCAAGGTAGTGAAGTAGAAAGAAGCACATACACTTACCTCTTACCCCACAGCTCATAAAATACCTGTAAAGCAAAGCTCTCAACAAATTCTAGAGCAGCAGAAGCCAAAGAACAATGGAGTGGAGGAGATTTCTGTCCCAGAGAGACCTGAAAAACCAATGGGAAAGGTCTATCATGCACGGGCAGAGCCCAACCCTGCCTTGGCCACGTAACACCAAAAGAAGCAGATCCCAGTAGGCTGCAGGGACATAATCTCCTGCTGCAGCATAGATCCCTAAACCCACAGGCTCCAAAGGTCAGTGAGAGGATCTGCTTAGCTCACCAAGAGGGGAGTGGGGTTTCCCCATAACTCAGGCCTCCTCAGGTAGCAGCAGTAGAGGCAGCAGCAGACGGGGCTCCCAAAGCAGGCAGTGGCCCACATCCATTGTTGAAAGTCTCATCAGAAAGCCCCTGAGGGAACTGAGCTCTGTGTGGCAGCCTTGCCCCTACCTGAGAAGCTGAACTTAATCTCACACTGAATAGCAGCCACACGCCTGCCTAAAAGCCCCTGAGGCTTGGGAGCAGTTCATTTGAATCTCAGCCCCCAAGTGCTGGCTTGGTGGAACTGGAGGTCAGGTGGTTATGGAGAGGAAACTCAGAAGTCAAGTAACTGGCTGGGAAAATGCCCACAAAAGGGAAAAAAAATAAGACCATAGAAGGTTACTTTCTTGGGGAACAAGTGTCTCCCCCCAACCTTTCAGATGAGGAACAACAAGGCATACTGTCAGAGGAAGTCAAGGCCTCTACCTCCAAAGGGAACTTAAATTGTTCTCAGGCAATAGAAGACCTTGAAAAACAAGTTAGCAGCATACTAAAGGAGAACCAAAAAAATGCTGAGGAAAATAATAGCTTTAAAAAGAGGCTAACTCAATTGGAAGACGAGGTTCAAAAAGCCAACAAGGAGAAGGAGGTTTTAAAAAGCAGAATTAGCCAAATGAGGAGAGAATTTGAAAGCTCACTCAACAAAACAATTCGTTGAGAGAATTGAGTTCAAGGGAACGAATGACTTTGAGTTAAACCAAGCAGTTAGTGAAAAAAATTTGAAAAAATAGAAGATAATGTGAAACAACTCATTGGAAAAACAACTTAACTGGAAAACTGATCCAGGAGAAATAATTTAAAAATTATAGGACTACCTGAAAGCTATGATGAAAAAAAAAAGAGCCTAGAAATTATCTTCCCTGAAATTATCAAGGAAAACTGCCCTGACATTCTCGAACCAGGGGGCAGAATAAGAATATTGAAAGAATTCACCAATCACCTCCTGATAAAGACCCGAACAGAGAAACTCTTAGGAATATTGTGGCCAAATTTCAGAGTTCTCAGATCAAGGAGAAAATACCACAAGCAGCTGGAAAGAAACAATTTGAGTACTGTGGAAATACAATCAGGATAACACAGGATCTGACAGCTTCAACATTATGGGATCAAAGGGCTTGGAACGAGACATTTCAGAAGTCAAAGGAACTGGGATTGAAACCAAGAATCACCTACCCAGCAAATCTGAGCATAATACTTCAAGGGAAAAAAATGGTCATTCAATGATATATATGACTTTCAATCATTCTTGTTGAGGAAAAGACCAGATCTGTATAGAAAAATTTGACTTCTCAACACAAGAATCAAAAGAAGCATGTAAAGGTTAACAGGAAATAAAAGTCATAAAAGACTCTGTAAAAGTGAACTGTTTACATTACTAAATGGAAAGAAAATATTTTTAACTCTTGAATATTTTTTCAGTATTTGGGTAGATGGAAAGATTGTACATATACACACACATGCACATAGATAGAGAGTACAGGGTGTGTTATATCATAAGAGATGATACCCACACAAAATAAAATAAAATAAAATATTAAGGGGTGAAGGAGGAAAATTCCAAGAAGAGAAAGGGAGAAATGGAACGAGGTAGGCTATATAACTCATAAAAGAGATAAGAAAAATTTTATTCAATAGAGGAGATAAGAGAGAAGAGGAGAGGGGGGGAAAATAAAACTACTTCCTCCACATGTGACTGAAGGAAGGAATAACATGTTAACTAAATTTGATAGGAAAATTTATATCACACCACAAGAAAGAAGGAGAAGAGGTGACAAGTGGGGTGAGGGGACTGTTAGAAGGAAGGGCGAATGAGAGAAGGGAATCACTAGTAAACGCTTTTGAGAAGGGATAAGGTCAATTGTAGGGGAAAAAAATAAGAGGGAATAGAATAAGACAGAGGGCAATGTAATTAGTACTATACAACATGATTATTATGCAAGTCTTTTGTAAAAGAACACATATTAAGTCTGTATTGAATTGCTTCCCTTCTCAGTGGGCCTGAGGAGGGAGAGAATTTGGAATTCCAAGTATTAGAAACGAATGTTGAGAATTTTTATTGCATATAATCGAGAAATAAGAATTACAGGGAATGGGGTATAGAAATTTATCTTGCCCTACAAGAAAAGAGAGAAGATGGGGATAAGGGAAGAGTGGAGTATGATAGAAGGGAGGGTACATTGAGGGAAGGAGTAATCAGAACACAAGGGATTAGGAAGCAGAGGGAGGGGAGTGATGGGGAGAAAAATCAGATGTTACAAAGTGAGGTAAAAGCAATTAGTATCAAAACAATTGGTGAATTAATTATTGTGAATAAATCAATGACATCTTTAGTTTGGGGAAAAGACTTTCAGTCTAAATTTCCTAGAGGAATGTAGCCTAGGGTAAAATTTGTCATTGATGGAAAAGTTAAGGTTTTAATTGTAAATTTGATTTTATGATTGCTATTTAATCAGGAACTAGAACATGTATAGAAAGGCATGTAAGCCACTTAAGACTTCCCTCAAAAGATGTTTCTTAGCCAAAATGAAAATTATAATCATATTTGAAAAATGCTATGGGACTATTAAGTAACTGCTTTCCTGAGTCTAACTCCAGGTATGGTTAGCAAGAAAGGCAATCTGAGTCTCCAACCCATGATGTCAGTAAGCTGGTGAGATGCTGATATGAACAACAAAAGGTAACGTCATGGGAAGGGTGGGAGAGTGGCTGTTCAGGCTGGGCTGAGGTAGGATTCTCCTGACTCAGTTTCCCCACTGCTACCTGGTAGATCTTGAGCCTGACTGAATGCAAGTGGATAATCTAATCCTGCCTGGAGCTGACATGAAATTGGGGAGATATTGTATCTCTGCAATGTCCCTACTCTTGGTGGCAATTTCCTATAATCAAAAGGTTTGCAAGCTTAACACCAGATCTCTTCAATTATAGATTTTTGGTAGGGGAACATAAAAGGTTAAGTCTAAAATTAAGCTACTAGGCATAGGACTTTAGACAAACAACAAGTTAGGGTCCTTTAATTCTTAGCAGTACTGTGAAGACAATTAGGTCAAGAGCTTGTGAAGTTAGCAATTATTTGTGTCTCAGTTGGTTATTGTTAAAAAAAATTATTTTGTGGTTCATATTGTAAATGCTTTAAAAAGAAGTATCACCTGACCAAAAGTTTGAATTGTTTTATCTACTATAAACTGTGTTAAAAAGTGAAAAATTAAAAAAAAAATGTTAAACAGTTCTTTGACTGTTCTCATGTCATGATCTTCAGTTCTCTTACTGTGCTGGTCAACCTCCTCAATATTCTCTTATGTTTACTGGAAGGGAATATAATTTCCATGAATTAAATATGATTCCCTATTGGTAATCTGATCAGGGAAAATTATCTGGTAAATGTCATTGCCCTCATTCTAGACAATAGAAAACTTTCAAGGCAGCTCATGATAGTATGAATTTTCATTTATTTGTTTTTGTCAGTGATGTTAAAATCATTACCAATGGTTCATATTCAGTGTGTATTCCACTAAAATTCCTGGATTTTTCAGAAGGAGGGTTGTTTGCCTAATCCATATTTAATATTTATTTTTAAACCTAAATGGAGTGCAACAAAAGTGAAGTCTAGGAATTTTCTCTGATTCCCACAACTGAACAAAATGTACCAAAGGTAGAGATAACTTCATTTCCCTCCATGGTTTTGGACACCTTGAATTCAAAAAAGGTGAAAAAATCATAATATTGGGGGGAAGAGCCAAGATGGTGGAGTAGAAAGACACACTTATGCTAGCTCCAAAACCACAGTCTATAAAATACCTGTAAAGAAGAACTTCTGACAAAATTCTGGAGCAGTGGAAGCCACAGAACAACATAGTGGAGGAGCTTTCTGTTCCAGAAAGACCTGAAAAACCCTCATCAAAGGTCCATCGTGCATGAGACCAGTGCAGAACCCAGCCCTACCTTGGCTGCGCAACTCTGGGAGGAGCAGACCTGAGCAGGCTTCAGGGATGGAATCTTCAGTGGCCGTGGGGGTCCTTCCACTCACAGGCACTACAGGTCAGTGAGAGAGGCCTCTAGGCTGGCTGAGAGGGTAGCAGGGTGTCTCCATGACTCAGGCAGGGGATGGCCAGAGGCTCCCGAAGCAAGCAGGAGCTCAGGACCATTAATGAAGGTCTCTGAACCTTCCCCTGAGGGAACTGAGCCTGGGAGGCAGCCCTGCCCCCACCTAAGCGCCAGAACTTAAGCTCACATTGAATAGCAGCCACACTTGCCACTAAAAGTCCTGAGGCTGGGGAGCAGCATTTGAATCTCAGACCCCAAGCACTAGCTGGGCAGATCTAGGCGGGGATGGAGAGGAATCTCAGAAGTCAAGTAACTGGCTAGGAAAATGCCCAGAAAGGGGGAAAAAAATAAGACCATAGAAGGTTTCTTTCTTGGTGACCAGAGGTTTCGTCCTTTCCTTTCTGACGAGGAAGAACAATGCTTATCATCAGATAAAGACATAGGAGTCAAGGCTTCTGTATCCCAAACATCTGAAATAAATATCCAATGGACTCAGGCCATGGAAGAGCACAAAAACAATTTTGAAAATCAAATCAAGTTAGACAGGTGGAGGAAAAACTGGGAAGAGAAATGAGAGAGATGCAAGAAAAGTATGAAAAAGGGTCAATACCTTGATAAAAAAGACCCAAAAAAATGCTGAAGGAAATAACACCTTGAAAAATAGACTAACTCAATTGGCAAAAGAGGTTCAAAGAGCCAATGAGGAGAAGAATGCTTTCAAAAGCAGAATTAGCCAATGGAAAAAGAGTTTCAAAAGCTTACTGAAGAGAATAGTTCTCTCAAATTAGAATGGAACAGATGGAGGCTAATGACTTTCTGAGAAACTAAGAAATCACTAAACAAAACCAAAAGAATGAAAAAATGAAAGGTAATGTGAAATATCTCATTGGAAAAACAACTGACCTGGAAAATAGATCCAGGAGAGATAATTTAAAAATTGTGGGACTACCTGAAAGCCATGATCAAAAAAGAGCCTAGACATCATCCTTCATGAAATTATCAAGGAAAACTGCCCTGACATTCTAGAAACAGAGGGCAAAATAAGTATTCAAGAATCCACTGATCACCCCCTGAAAGAGATCCAAAAAGAGAAACTCC
>JAQQSK010017691.1:0-10041 GCA_028658325.1 Potorous gilbertii | reverse complement strand
TCATAACCTATCATATTTTTGTAGCAATGCCAGAGTTTTATGTGAATAGTCTAATATCACCTACAAATACTAGCTACCTACAAATACTAGTAAGACCTCTAGTAAGTAATCTTTATTTTACATCCACTGTGAGACTGACCAAATACCTTTGTCAAATACCTTTGGAAGGAGATCCATGCATCACTTCAGGTCTTTCCTTCTCACTTATTAAAGACCAGATGTTATATAAAATAACCTTTATTGCTATAGCTTTCAACACATCTCTTATGATTTCAGCATATATATGGAAGAACCATTGCTGGAACACAGCTTTTAAGGCAGCATTTTACCCTAGCACATGAAGTGCTTTCTAACAGGCAAAAAGGGGATAAGTATGACTTTCCATCAATACTGCAGCAGATTTTTACTGTATTATGATATGTAAGTCACTTTATGTCTCTAAGACTCAGATACCTCTGTGATAAAATGATAGAATGGAGAAAAATCAGAGGTTGGCAAGCCACATTTTAAGGAACAAATCCATACTCTTTCTTCTTCTTTTATGATCTGCTAGCTAAGAATGTTATTTGTTATTGCTTTTTTTTTACATTTTAGAGACACAAAACTTTACTTAAAATGTGAAAATCATTCTTATCTCTAGCAGGTAGGGACAGATTTTGCCCACAGGTAGCAATTTGTCAACACTTGGACCAAAAGCACTTTGATATCGCTTCTGGTTCTAAATCTTTGATCCAAGCCAAATTCAAGTTATATGCAAAATAATACACGGTAATTTTAAGATACAGAGAAGCTTAACAACTGGGGAGTTTGGATTTCAGAAAATGTTTTGTGTAAGAGCTAGCACTTAGCCTTCACCTTGAAGAATGACAGGAATTCTAAAAGGTGGAGAAAAAGATGGACTGCCTACATTTCAAGTATGAAGACAATGATTGTAAAAGGATGGAGAAAGGAGAGAGCCTATCTTATATACAGAGAAAAGTTAGCAAGCCAGTTTGGCTGGAAAGTAGAGTATGTGAAAGAAACAATATGAAATAGAATTGCAAAGGTAAAGGGAAGGGAAATTTTGCCAGAATGGTCTATTTTAGTCTTGAGACAATGGCAAACTCTTGAAGCTTTTCCAGAATTGAAAGGTCACACATATTAATTTGGCAGCTATGTGAAGTATATATCAGAAAAGAAAGAGACTGAAGACAGGATCATTGATTACAAAGCTATCACAAGATTCCAGGGACGAGTTGATAATCTAAGCTAGGGTAGAGGTGTTAAGGGTAGACAGATATGAAATTTTGCTATTGCTCAGTCATTTGGACTCTTTGTGACCCAATTTGGGTTTTCTTGACAAAGATGCTGGAGTGGTTTGCCATTTCCTTCTCCATTTCATTTTACATATGAGGAAGTTGAGGCTAACAAAATTAAGTGACTTGCCGAAGGTTACACAGTTAGTAAGTGTCTGAGGCCAAATCTGAACTCGGAAGAATGAGTCTTCCTCACTCCAGCTCCAGCACTTTATCCGCTGTGTCACTTTCTTGTCACTGAGCTGATGTGGAGTATGGGTAACAAAACTTGGTAGTTAATGGAGTTAGAGGGAAAGAGGTAAGAATGTCTTCAGGAATGAGAACCCAAGGACCTAGCAAGAAAATACTGCTATTAACAAAAATGAGGGAGGAGAGGAGAGCGGGATTTGAGAGAAAATATAATTAATTCTTTGGACATACTAAGTTTGGAATACCCAGGAGGAATTGTCCAGCAGGTGCTTGATAATATGGGCATGAATTTTATAAGAGTTATAAGGGCTGGATATGCAGATTTAAGAATCATCTACAGAGAGACAATAGTTGAATCCAAAGGAGATGATGAATTTACTTAGAAAGAGAAGAAAGGAGAGAAAAACAAAGAGAGGTTAGAGAGAAGAGGACACAGAAAAAAAACTAAAGATATAATATACTATAGAATATTATGTATTAAAATGTACCTATCCTCTATCACATACTTTATTAAGGATACACTATATATGTATATAGATTATTCTCATAAAGGTATTTTACAAAAAATATATACATAGGCATTTTTAAAAATAAAAAGTCACTTTTTCATGATACTTTTCTTTTATAAACTCTGACCTGGTGAATGAGTTTTCAAAAAAGTTAAATTAGTCTTTGGAGGCTTTTTCTTCTTGTTCTTATCAGAATCATTTATGCTTATTTCTTCAGAATATAATCCTTATGATTTTTCACGCTTCTTTTCAGCAAACTCTTCCTAACCTTAAGTATTCTTAGTTCACTGAATCCCTTTTTTTTAAATTGACCAAAAAAAAGGTCTCTTAAAATCTAGGATGTTTAGCTTTCCTCTCTTTTACTATCAAGAGCTCTATGATTTAGTGGTCACTCTATCTACTTCAAGGTCTTTCTCATTTCTACTTCAGTAACAAGTACCTCCCTGCTAGAAGTGTTGCCCTTGCTTTCCAGGTCACTCAAATTGGCAAGTTTGACTCTTCAGGGTGAACAAGTTTCCGGACTTTTTCAACCTCCGTGCTTTGGGAGTTATTACACAAGTGATAAGTTTCTCTAAGAAATGTGAGAAAAATAATCTTTTTGTTTTAATTTTTTCTGTTTTCTGCCTGACGAAGTCTGTTTAAAAAAAAAACTGAGATGGGACTGCTATACGTAATTGCAAACAGTGTGTTCTTTTCATCTACACCCATTCTTCTAATGTGGTATTTACTATGAACTTTGTTGTAACCTGTAGATAAACTGACAATACACAGAAAGATGATTCTGAAATAAGTTCCACATAGGTAACCAGTCATTTCATCTCTGTGAAGACATACTCTATTTCATTATTTATGATGCTATTTGGTTCACCTCTTTGCCCCCCCAAAAAGTAAATATCATCATGATGTATACGCATGAGCCATATGAATAATCTATATCCACTGACCTCTTGTAATTCTTGATCTCAAACCATACTTTCCAAAATAGTGAAGATACTGTGATGTGTATATTTGTGAGGGATATGTATGTTTATGTTGCAAAGTATCTCTCAGGTATGTTGAGGGATATCCACACCAATGCCCTGTACCTGCTTGTTATTTGATCTTCTTTTAAATTATCTCTTACTCACCAGGTTCAAAGGCAATCTGATGGGTATGATCCAGAATATTCTCTGACATTAATAAAATTACAGAAATTGTCTCTCATTGGCTTAGCCCCTACTCTAGGGGTTGGGGGTAAACATGATGACATGTTTAAGAAAACAATACAGAAAAAAGAATATAGATATAAAAGATCCTGTTCAATCTATTCTTGCTTTTTAAAAAGATTCATAATATGTGAATTTTGAATCAAAAAATGCACATTATTTTTAGAAGTATTTTTAAAATTATATAATCAGTTTTAAGTCCTGCCATTTTTATTTGTATGTCATCTCTTGTGTATGTCTTTCTCTGTAGTCTGATAATATACCATCTTGGTCCAGGATTTCATTATATCACGTCTGGACTAATCTTTAAGATTATTCTCAACTCAAATTTTTCCCACTCAAATTCATTTTTCACTTAGATGTCATATTGATCTCATGAACCTCAAGGCAGATAATATCATTTCTCCCTTCCCCACTTTCAAACTGGTTCCCTGTTGCCTCCAAAATCAAACACAAATTTCCCTGAATTTTAAAGCCCTTCATAACTGTCTCTTTTCTCCTTTTCCATTCTTTTTGAACTTTACTCCCACATATTCTGCAATCTTTAGACACAGACCTCCTTGTTGTTCCCTGAATGGGGGAAACCATCACCCACTCAGTATTCTCTTGAAAGCTCTTCTTTCTCCTCTCTGTCTGTTAGCTTACATGACTTCCTTCAATTCTCACCTTTACAAGAAGCTTTTCTCAGGCCTTCAAAATTTTGCTTCCTTCCCTCTGAACCTACTACCAATTTATACTATCGATGTCCTGTTAGTACCTACTTGCTTGCATGTTGTCTCCTTGATTAGATTGTGGGACCCCTAGGTAGTCAAGTGGATAGACCATAGGTCCTGTAGTCAGGAGGACCTGAGTTCAAATTTGACCCCAAACACTTGATACTTACCAACTGTGCAAAACTGGACAACTCAAGTAACCTTATTACCTTGCAAAAACCAACAAAGAAGCAAACAAACAAAAAAAGATTGTGAGCTCCTTCAGAGAAAGGATAGTTTTATTTGCTTTTTCACACACAGAGCTTAGAGTAGTGGCTGGAACATGGACATAGTTAATACATATTTGCTGGCTTGACTTAATTGTATCAGTAGCTGTGACTGTTTAGATAACCATTGTTCAATAATTTGTGGAGTAGGGAGGGAGAGCCAAGATGGCAGAGGAACAGAGCAGACTTTCTAGAGTGCTCCCACTTAGCCCAGTCACACACCTGTAAAAAATGACTCTAAACAAATTCTGTAACTGCAGAACCCAGAGAATGACAGAGTAATGTAAATCTCCAGCCCAAGGCAGCCTGAAAGGTTGACAGGAAGCGTCTATTGCACCATGCTGAGAGCAGAGAACAGTCCATTGTGGGCTATGAGGGGACCTGAGCAGGTCTTGGGGAGACTGAATCTCTCACACCTGTGGTAATTTCCAGACTTCATGACCACAAAACACTGAGAATAGATTGGAAGGTCAGTGGGAAAAGCTGTGGGACCAGTGCAGGAGAGTGGAATGGTCAGCCACAGTGCCAGTGTGGCAGAGGAGGAGGAAGTGGAGGAACCCTTGGCAGCCACAGCAGCAGCAGAGACAGCTGCAGCCACTGTTTCTGGAGCTCTAGGAACACAGTTTGTGGGTGGATCAAGTGGCTGACAGTACACACCCCAACCCCATCAGAATCAGAAAACTACCTTGACAAAGATCTCAAGTTAAGAAAGTGATGGGAGAAATGAGCAAAAACCAGAAAAAGAATCAGACTATAAAATCTTACTTTGGTTACAAAGAAGACCAAAGCATACAAATAAGAAAACAAAGTCAAAACTCCTTCATCCAAAGTCTCCAAGAAAAGTGTGAATTGGTCTCAGGATTTTGAAAATCAAGTAAGAGAAGTAGAGCAAAAATTGGGAAAAGAAATGAGAATGATGTAAGAAAATCATGAAAAATGAATCAACTGCTTGCTACAGGAGACCCAAATAAAAAGGCTAAAGAAAATAACACTTTAAAACTAAACCAAATGGTGAAAGAGATCTAAAAAGCCACTGAGGAGAAGAATGCCCTAAAAAGCAAAATTGGCCAGATGGAAAGGAGATTCAAAAGTTCACTGAAGAAAATAATTCCTTTAAAAACTGGAGCAGATGGAAGCTAATAACTTTATGAGAAACCAAGGAATTATAAAAAAAAAGCAAAAGGAATCGCGAAATAGCAGGCAATGTGAAATATTTCATTGGAAAGGCAACAGACCTGGAAAATAGATACAGGAGAGACAATTTAAAAATTATAGTACTACCTGAATGACATGATCAAAAAACTAGCCTAGACATCTTTCATGAAATTATCAAGGAAAACTGCCCTGATCTTCTAGAACCAAGGAGTAAAATAAATACTGAAAAAATCCATCAGTCACCTCCTGAAAGAGATCTGAAAAGAAAAACTCCTAGTTATATTGTAGCCAAATTCCAGAGTTCTCAGGTCAAGAACAAATTATTGCAAGCAGCCAGAAAGAAACAATTTGAGTTTTGTAGAAACAAATACAAATAGTATAACACAAGATCTAGTAGCTTCTACATTAAGGGATCACAGGAATGGAAACATGCTATTTCAGAGGTTAAAGGAGCGAGGATTAAAACCAACAATCACCTACCCACCAAAACTGAGTATAATATTTCCAGGTAAAAATGTTTTTTTCAATGAAATAGAGGAATTTCAAATGTTCTAGATGAAAAGAATGGAGTTGAATAGAAAATTTAACTTTCAAACACAAGAACTAAGAGAAACATGAAATTATAAACAGGAAGAAAAATCAAAAGGGACTTGTTAGAGTTGAATTGTTTACATTCCTATATGAAAAGATGACATTTGTCACTCATGAGACCTTTCTCACTATTAGGATAGTTGGAAGAATTATATACATATAGATTGAGGGCACTGGGTGAGTTAAATATGAAATGTTGTCTAAAAATAAGATTAAGGGAGGAATATATTGGCAGAAACAGAATAATAGAATGGGGTAAATCATCTCACATAAAAGAGGCAGGAAAAAAAGTTTTTTCAATGGAGGAGAAGAGGAGGGAAGTGAGAGGGAAAGCATTAACCTTACTCTCATTGGATTTGGCTTAAGGAGCGAATAACATGTATACTCAGTGTGGTATGAAAATCTATTTTACATTACAGGAATGTAGGGGAAAGGAGATAATCAGATAAGAGATGATAGAAGGGAGGGCAAATCAGAAGAGGGTGCAATTAGAAGTAAACTCTTGAGGAAGAACAAGGTCAGGGGTGAGAATAGAATAAAGAGAGGGCAGGATAGTACGGAGAAAAATGTAATTAGTCTTTCACATCATAACTGTTATGGAAGTGTTTGAAATACTACACATGTATAATGTATATTGAATTGTTTGCATTCCCAGTGGGGTTAGGTGCGGAGGCAGGAACAGACAGAAGTTGGGACTCAAAGTTTTAAAAATGAATGTGAAAAATTGTTTTTACCTGCAATTGGGAAATAAGATATACACGTAATGGAGTATAGAAATCTATCCTACCCTACAAGAAAATAGAGGGGTAGGTGATGAAAGAAAGGAAAGATATGATAGAAGTGGGTCAGAGTTGGGTAAGGAATAATTGGAATGCAAGGGGTGGGTGGAGGTGAAAGACGACTTGCAGAAAATTTGGAGCTCAAAATCTTGTAGAAGTAGATGTTGAAAAGTATAAATAAATAAATAAATGCAATTTTAGAGGAATTTTTAAAAATAATGTAGACACTTTGCATAAATATGACAAACATCTGCTGCTTCAGGTTAGACAGACCATGAGGAAGTCTATTTGTTCAAAATTTTAAATTATTATTGCAAATGGGGAAGGATAAAAGGATAGGATTGCAACAAGATAAAAAACTTGACTATTAAAGTTCTTATACCATAGTCTGTCTCAAGAGTCCATTTAAAAATGCCAGTGTCCTACCATTGAAATCACAAAGCTATGAATCTTGGAAAAACATGATCACAGAAAACTCAAAATTATTTGTGATTAAATATCATCCCTGAAAATCTCAGCTCAGTTATTTCAAATATGTGGGAATGGAATAGTCGTTAGTTGACAGTTTCTGTCAATGCTAAAACTTTACATAAGGTATAATAAATCATAAAGCTAAAATTTTCTTTAACACATCAGCATAGATACTGGTCCTGTGACTAAGAATATATTACTCCAACTCTTAGGGCTTCAGTTTTGTCATCTATAAAAGCAGTTATTTATATTTTTTATAGAAGATAAAAGTGAATTTAAGTAACAGAATAAATACAAAGAGTCTCATAGTCCTGCTAGAATAGTGTTAGGCATGGTAAAGCCCAAGATGCGTTCAGAATCCTAATAAACACAAAGTACTCCTGAAAGAAGGCATTTGAAAGTTATTTTAAGGGCAAAGTTACCCCCTAAAGCACTTTTTAGGATGTTTCAATGATAACATTAGATGATGATTGAAAGCTGAGGAAGGAAAATATTATTTCACTTCTGTTTTCTCTTCCAGTGACAATGATTTCTGGGAATGGGTAGCAGAGAATTTAAACCGAGGATAAAAAGTCATGACAGTACCTTGATGCTCTCAATGAAATGAAGTTGAGTCAATTTAAACATTCATTTTTCTATGTTTTGCTCTAGTAAGACAACATCTAGAGTTCTTTTCTCCTGTTTTTACACTGGATAACGCATCATAAAAGGAATTATGAAAGAGTAGGGGAAGCCAATTATCAGGTTTATGTTAACTAGTTGTTATTGCCTGAAGAGCTTCCATTTGGAAGAAGAGTAAGCATTTTCACTATTTGTTCCATTGGGACAGAAAATGAAACAAGGAATGTAGGCTACAGAGTGGAAATTTTTGGTTGAATGTAAACCAGAAACTACCTTTCAATTACATCTATACAACATTTGAATTGTCAGTCTTGGGATTAAAAAAAAAAACTGTTCCTGAATTAGATGTACTTAAACAGGATGTTGAACAATGACTCTTGGAAATGTTGCAATGGATTTTCATGTATGGGGTACCCTGGGTGATCTCTGAGGTTCCTTATATTTATTAAATCTGTAAAATATCCTTAATAAAAAAGAAATTGGTATATAATTTGAAGAAACTAAGGACTATACAAAGACTACCATGATACTTATAATTACCAATATAAAGGATGAAAAGAAAATTGTAGTAAGCATAATCATCTTTGCTAGAATTGAAAGTTCTTAATATTTACTGAACACTTCTTATATATTATGTTACAAAGTCAAAGATTAATGCAAAAATATGGAGCAAACTTTTATGAATCATATCAAGAAAGTTCAAGCTCAGAGTCACTTGGTTTTTGAGGCTTCTGAAAGAGGAGTACCATGGGAAGAAATGTTAAATATATAATTTTTTTCTGTTATTCCAAAGGACAGAACTAGGAGTGATGTGGAGATTTTAGAAAATAGTACAGGGTAATCCAAAGTCTTCCAGTATGGCCTACAATTTCAAGGGAGGGGGGGCGGTGGTGGAGGGAGAGAAAAGTTTCTATTTTAAATGACTCAATGGTGGAGTGTATTAAGTGTATATAAACAAGACTAGGTTAAAAACACAAAGAAACAGAAGGGTACAATAGCCCAGTCTACTTCACTGTCAACCACAACTCAATATTTCTCTGGACCAGAGAGATGAGTTGATCTCCACATTGATTCAGAGTGATTACGGTGTTTAGGCACAACGTAAGTTTCAGGCTGATCCTACAGAGAACCTTTGTCATGATTATCTTTATACGGTGGAAAATACAATGTGTGGCAAAATCACACACTCAGGATGCAACGCAATCTGGATTAGACTACAATTCTGCCACTACAGAGTAAGAAGATTACAGTCTCCATGAAATATGACAATCATTAGTAGGTCAGATAAAGATAAAAAACAGATGTTGATAGAATTACTTTTGTGTCAGGAACTAGGCTATATTATTTCTGTTGTTTTTATACATACTTTAATTTCTTCTTTCGTTGAGACAGGAGTTCTAAAATCCCCACTTTTTTTTTTCTTTTTTACATCATGAATTCCTTTGGCAATCTGGTGAAACCTATATGCCTCTCCTAAGACTAATATTTATTTCCAGCATTCATAATTAAAGCAATGCTTAATTATAGTTAGAGAATAATGAAGATGTAATTGTTTCTTCTACATCTAATTTCAAATTTTATCCCCAAAAATCTATCCACACACTTCTTGGATGGTTCATGAATTTCAAATTAAATAATAGGAGAAGAGGATGAGTTCCCAAAATTTAGAACTGTCTGCTAATGGAATGAGGAAATCCCTATGGTGGTTGGAAAACCATGTGTTGGTAATTTGTAAAATAAATAAATAAATAAAAAGTGTTCTCCATTGGGTAGAATGTTTAATCTTATTAGCTCTCAAATTCTTTGCAATTCTGAGAATCTATAAAATTACTAATTCAATAAAATGTTCAGTATTAAGTCTTTATTCTATGAGTCTAGTTGAAAGAAGTAGTTAAAATGAATCTTTGAATTTAATATTTTTCTATCTCTGTTTCTCTCTATGTATGTCTTTCATTCTCTTTCTAATTTGTGGTCCATTTCAATTCCCATAGATTAATCTTGTTACTACTTATGGAAGAATTACGTTTTAAAAATAGAATGATAGAACCAGAAGGGTCTTTATAGATTATCTAATAGTTCTAGTCCAAAACCATCATTATGGGGAATAAAAAGAAAACAGAGAGCACACATATTTAAAAAATACATGGGAATTAATATTCTACACTTCTATGAATATTTCTCAGTTGTTTGTTTCAGTTGATGTTAATTTCTTATATAAGATATAGTCAACCATAGAGCTGCTTTTTT
>JAQQSK010017690.1:0-10041 GCA_028658325.1 Potorous gilbertii | reverse complement strand
TATATTTGATATACACATATATATGTGTATATGTATATGTGTGTTTATACATATATACATACACACATATATGTACTTTAGAGATGAACTTCCATTTTCAGAGTTTTACTACTTTCTTGAATATCTCTTTTTTTATGCATAACCAAGTGACTAAAATAAGTTTCAGGAATAAATCACATTTTAAATCAATTGATTTTTATTTTTCAGTGAGTCATCTTATATGTATCCAACAAGTAAAAATAATGGAGCAAAGTTCCAAATCTTATATTCACCTTGGCTAACAAGATCAAATGAATGGAATTGTTTTTGACTACCCTATATACCATCACTGAATGATAAATGTTTTAAAGTTAGAAGGAATCTTAGGGATCATTTATGTATACACATCTACACAGTATATAGAGTACTGGGCTTAGTCAGGAAGACCCGAGTTCAAATCTTGAACATGTAATCTCTGTCTCATTGTGGACAAGTTACAATGTCTCTTGCCTTTAGTTTCTTTAACTGAAAAACGGAAACAATAACGGCAACTCCTCACAAATTTTTTGTGAGGATTAAATGAGATAAAATTTGTAAAAACACAGTGCCTGAAAAAACAGCAACAAAAGATTTCTCTGTAAATGCTTACTTTCTTTCCTTTCGCCATGTTTATTAAATTATTTTGCTGCCAACCAACTTGAACAGTGAAGTAAAACTTCCAGTATGGAAACTCCCTCTAGTGATGTGGATGGGCAACTCACCCATAACTTATAATATTAGAAATTTACATGAGTCCCTGCAGGGATAAGTGAGTATTTTCAGGATCACACAACTGATATTTGTCACTGGCAAGACTTAAATTTGGGTATTCTCAACTCCATGTAATAGATATATTATACATATTATTATTATATTATATATCTATTGGGCTCATACCCAAAGTCATTTTATACTGCTCAGACTTTCCAGAGTTTATGCTCCTTTAGCATAGCTTTCTAGAATCCAAGGTCAACTCTATTTCATTTTGATGCAAGAAAAGAATGTTTCAATATATTACAAGCACAAAGACAAGTTATTTAGATATAGATGTTTTTCTTAACTGTTTTTCTTTGTTGCAAGAATGAGTTCTATTGAAGAGTGGTTATTAGGAACTTATAGTGATTTTTAAAGCAACAATAAAAGTGTTTATAAATGAAATTTATGTTGCATTAATTGATTTTGGTTCCAAGGAAGACTTGGGACCATTAAAGCACTCTACAATTGCTCAAATGTAATTCATTTCTCTCTCTTGTTTCTGTTTAATTTTAAACTTATTCCATTGACTCATTAGTATCTGATTAAGCTATATATATTGAAATGGACATTTTTTTCCATCCACTTAAATATCAAAACCTGGATCATAGACATTTTTCATCCAGGTAGATTTCTAGTGTGGAGAGTTAAATCATGTGCTTCTGAGTGATTTTATAATTCATTTAGGTAGCTTGGTTAATGTATATATTTTTCCTTATATTAAAAGAATATTTTTAGAAAAATTGTGCCTCCCCCAAATATGTTACCACATTAGTGACATATACAACAGTAAAAGTGAGGCATTTTAGTGAAAAAAAATAATAAATTGAAAGCATTCAATCATAAGCTTGCATGCAACCAGATTCTTTAGAAGATTAAATTAGAACATTACCAGTTCCTTGTTAATTATTAAATTTATGATGTTCATTGACTAAGAAAATATAGATATTAGTTGGACTAGAGTCTTCTTGATTCAACATGTATAGAATGTTGAAAAATAGTATTATTCTTTTAAGAAAGCAGTAAAAGGCAATAGCACTCAGGCTTCATCAATCTTAAGTTGATGCTTCAGCAAATCAACACTTTTTGTGTGCAAAATGAACTTTCTGCAAACTGAATGTCTGATTACAATGTAAATGTTACAATTTCTCAAACAACTTTTTCATATACAATTTTATTTCTCTTGTTGATGTGTTTTATTTACTTTACTAATGTCTCATTCTATTTAAAACCTAGATGTTTCTACCACAACATAAAAGAAATTAGAATGCTCCATGAACTACAGAAACTTAAAAAAGTATGCATATAGCCAATGCTTCAACTATATATTTTTAGCTTTAAAGAAAATGAAAGCTTTCAGGACACAAATCAATCACTTTCAACCTGACCACTTGTTTTTCAAAGCTGGTTGAGGTTCATAAAACATCACAAAGTTGATGCACATTTGCAATAAAGGGAATCATATACAAAGAGTATTTCATTTAAAAAAATCATTTTAGAAAGGCTTGCTAATTATACTTCTTTAAGTTCTTTCTTTGAACCTCAGTTTTATCAACTATAATGTGGGGATAACACTATAAGAAATTTTAATTAACACAAGATTGGTACGAGAAACAAGTGAGATGGTGGCTGTTTAGTGGGTGTGTTATACTGTATGGCCAATAGCAGTGGTGGGGAACCTGAAGCCTCGAGGCCACATGTGGCCATCTAGACCCTCAAGTGCCACCTTTTGACTGAATTCAAACTTCACACAAAGAATTGGAAGTGTTCACAAAAAATTGTGAAGTTTGGATTCAGTCAGAGGGTAGCTCTTGAAGGTCTTGAAGGCCACAAAAGGCCTGGAGGCCTCTTTAGTTATGAGTTACTATTAATATAAATCATATTTGTTTGAAAAAATAAAGATGTCTTTAAAATCGTTTTAGAAGAGGATACTATCAGTGCTTTTCTTCTATTCGTTACTATAATCTACTAATGATAATTTTTTCTAAAACTAATAGATAAAGTTTTTAATAATCAATTATGATGACTAGGACTGGAATTAGCAAGGAAAGTTTCTCCCCCTGTACTTGACTGTACATATCTTCATAATTTAAAGAATCAATGAAGTTTCAAGGGCAGAAATCAAGTTTACCAAAATGTCAAAATTGGTCAAGAGGTGAATTTTGCCAATCAGCTGATGTTCATTAGCTTTTCAATTTGGGGGAACTTGGAGTATTTATCTTGTAAAAGAGAAATGTTAGTGATAGTGTAGGGATGCCACAATAGCAACTTTTAAGGGCTATCTTGTAGAAGCAACCTTGAATATATTATTCTTGAAAACCTAAATGCAGTGCATAGAAGTTATGGAGAGGAAGACAGGTTCAATGTAAGAAAACATTTTGGAACAATTGGAGTTCTTCAAAGGGAGGCTGGATGACCATTTTTGTAAGGCATACCTTTACAACTCCTAAACTTCTTTTAGCTGCAGATAGGTTAGATTAGAGACAGACTGAAGGTGGTTGTTTGCCACAGGTCACATGACAAACAGGAGAGTGCACAGTGGCAACCCTACATTTTTCATAGGCTCTTGCAATCCTTTGACAGGCCGCAAGCAGCTGGACTGTATATTGTTCAGGCCTGGTATAATGTATTGGAGATTTCTGTTTAAGTACTGCTTGGATAAGATGGTCTCTGAGGTCCCTTCCTGCTCTGAGATTCTGTAATAGCACGCATAGCATAGCTTATGTAGTCCTTGATGCAGTTAGCTTCGTTGGCTATAGAAGGATGATCATGAGACTAAAGCTGTGGGTTCAGTTCCCAAACATGCCATTCAAATCCATACAGTGGAAAAATCTTGCTTGGGTAACTACAAACTACATTAGTAATTCTTCTAACATTTCACAAATGAATGCCATTATACTTAGAGGGAACCAAATGAAAGCCTAGATTTGCTCAGCACAGCTACCTGTGGGAAAACTGCAGAAAACACTCTGCTGATTCAGTGCTATGTGATCTCTGGGTACGATGTTTACACAGGAAGCATATCATGTCCTCTTAAAAGCCATACAAATTGGAGATCTTAAAAAAATGTGGACCACAATTTCTTCCATGCAGATACTCTGCAACATAGATCCTAAACCCTTTATATATGGGTAGATGGCTTTGTAAAGTACTTGTAACTGAAAAATTCATCACCCAGGAGAATAGAATAAGGCATACATCTTCATATCTGGCCCATGGTTTCATTATGCTTACTTGGAGAGGGGAGAGTTATCTAAGTAGTGAGGGTATGGTCATAATGAGATGGGGGGGGAGGGGAAGGAGAAGAAAGGGAGAAGAAAACAGAGAATGGGAGAGGGAGAAGAAAAAGAAAGAAAAGAGCATTATAACAAAAAGAATAAAAGTAAACCAAAGGCATTTCACAACGGTACACACAAATATGGCAGTATTGAAATATCATCTTATTAAATTTAACATATGCTGTTCAAAAACACAAGCTTTATGTAATAGAAATGCTTTGTCTCATGCAGAAGCAAATTTCAGTTTTTAAAATCTCTACCCTCTGATCATACTGATACTGAGTTTGTCTGAAATTAGTCATGTTGGTTCTTGGATGACAGGCATATGGTCAAATCACCTAGTCCCCACATTCTTGAAGATATTCCAGAACTTGGGATTCATTGTCATAGACTTTGATTCAATTCAATTCAATAAAAATCTATTAAGTGCCTGCTATGTACTAGGCACTGTGCCAAGTGCTGGGGATACAAATAAAAAAAAAAACAGTCCCCTCCCACAAAGTGCTAATGATCTAGAGGGAGAAGACAGGACACAAAAGAAAGCTGAAAAACACATTAGCTGGGGAGTGAGGAGACACCACCATTTGATGAAGTACAAACCAAGCAAAGCTCTAGATGGAAAGTGGAGAGTTAGAGAATGCAGATCTAACCCTCTGTAAAAGAACATTTTGGAAGGGGTTTAGTTTTTCTCCTTCCAGTCTTCCAAACATTAGAAGAGCTGGGAGAGTGAGAAGGTATGAAGTGTCCAAATTGGAATCAACATCCTGATGATAAGACATCAGGTGATAAGCTTTTCCTGGGTGGAGAATTATCCTTACTTGCCTCCAGGCTACAATGGGTTATCAGAACAAGATTTTGTGGTAGATTATCTATGAAACAATTCACAATTCTTCAACTCTGTTATCATGCTTTCAGAAGTTTAAGACTGCTACGGCATTTAACTATTTTAGAGAACTGGAGAATTTATGCATTTTAAAATGTACATCATATTATCTCTTGGGATGGAAGTGGTGAAGAAGTGCTTAAAATAAATACAATTTTCCTTTGTTTCAAGTTCTAATTCCCAGTACAATTCAACAGAACTACTTTGATTCAATAGTTCTTTAGGAAGGTGATTAATTATGGTCTCCTGAGTATTATAATACATTTAGAATTGTTTGCATGTTATTTTGCATGTTGGTTGTTTATATTGTAAGTGGAGCTGTGGATGACTTATTAACATTTTCAGTATTTTTGATGAAAGTACATATGCAATTATACATTAAAGAGACCACTTATGCTACTGAACTATGAAAGTGCTTATTAGTCTCTATTCTATGATCTAAATCTCTCCAATACACTGTTTTCCATAAAGCAAATATCAGGTCCATCCTGAATGCAAATTCAAAGGAGCTTAGTTATTAAAGTCTTGCTTCAAAGACTTCAGACTGCAAAGTTAGTCCCAGAACCAGACCTGATGAACAGAATTCCAGTAATATTTTAGGGACTTTCCAAATTAAGACTGCATAAAAGGTTATTGTGGGTAAAGGCAGCATGGACTAATGGCTTGATGTCAGAAAGTTCAAGTACTACTATCTGTACTTAATGGCTGTGTGACCATGAGCGTTCCATCTACCTCTCTGAATTTTAGCTTTCTGTTAAGGAAAATGGAAATACTATCTGCAGTACCAACTTCATAGGACAATTTTGAAACTCAAATAGTACTACCTTTATAAAGCACTTTACAGACATTAAAAATGCTATAGAAATATCTTATTGCTGCCCAAAGGAGAAGTTTTCTCTTTATGAGTCTTAAATTTGTTTTCCCCTCTAAAGTAAAAAAGGGCCTGAATATTAAATGTCCCCAAAATGAGGAAACATACTTTTTCCCCATGAGAGAAAAAGTAATACCTATTTAAAACTAGACACCCTGAGTTTTATGGATGTTGTAAGATACAATTTTGGAAGAATTCAGAAGCTTTGACTAGACAGTTAACCTAGCATGAGAGTATATAGCCTGTGGGAAGCTTGTATATTCACCTTGTAATGTATGTTGTCAGAAAACAGGTGATGCCGTAGGACTACACTGACCTTGTATATGATTGAACAAGCATTAACATGCCTGCTCTAAACCAACATGAGTTAGTTGACAGGTTTTCTGTCCCCCACATTTGAAAAAGAGCAGTAGTTAGACAAATCCAGGTTACCTGTCAGACAATAATGGTTGTTTGTATTTGCACAGGAATTGGGAACACTGCAAAAAAGTTTTTCTTCTATTTCATTGCTTCAAAATTAAAAAATTGAGGCATTTCTGGATTCACTTACTTTTGTAAATATAAATATTTAAAAACTCTCGAATATTCCTAATATTTTAATAATTTAACTCGACATTTATTAACTATCTAAAATGTTCAGGTCAATGCACTAACTATGTGACCCTTACTTTTCTCTTTTGTAAAATGAGCTTGAGAAGGAAATGGCAAATCACTCTAGTATCTTTGCTGAGAGAAACCCAAACAGTCAGGGTGACAAATAGTCAGGCACAACTGAAACCTCTCCACAGAAACAAATATTAGATAGATATATACATGTGTAGTCTTCCCTATTAGAATTTAAACTCTTTGCAAGTAGGGCTTAATTCTTTGTGCTTATATCTCCAGTAGCTAGCATATAGTAGGTGCATATTATATGCTTGTTGACTGATGGATTAAGTGAAAGTTAGTCACAGAAGAAGAATTAGACTTATATGTCTATCCTCATAGAGCAGAACTAGCAGCAATGAGGGGAGGTGGCAGAGCTGTATATTTAGGTTCTATTTAAGAAAACACCCCATTAACAATCAGAACCATCCAGAATTGGGAGGGGGCTATGCTTAAGGTAATAGTCAGTTTCCTTTCCCTTCCTAGAGGTCTCAAAACAAAACTTAGTTGACCACTTGTAAGGGATGTCCCAGACAAAGATTCTTGGTCATAGGAGCAGAACCAGGAGAAATTTGTACCCAGCAACAACCACAGTGTGTGAGGAATTTTTCTGGTAGACTCCTTCATATCAAAGCAAGGAACTAAAAAATTCCCAATGAACTTTTGAGGCAAAATGCCTTCCACATCCAGAAAAAGAACTATGGAATTGGATCGCAGAATAAAACAGACCATTTACTTTTGTGTTATGTTTTGTTTTGTTTTATCATTTCTCCCATTCATTTTAATTCTTCTATTCAACATGACTAAGCAAAAATGTATTTAATATAAGATTGGCATGCCATCTCTGGAAGGGACTGGGGAGGGGGAGGGGAAAGAAAGGGAGGGCAGAGAAAAAATCTAAGATATCTGGAAGTTATTGCAGAACCATGAAAACAAATAAAATAATTTTAAAAATATATAAAAAAAGATTCTAGGACATTTACCTAATTTCTATCTTAATTAAAAGCAATGAATAGTTTTAGTGTAAATGTGCAGGGAGAGTATAAAGATATCCAAAAGATAGGCAGGTTGGGCAGGATTGGATGAGTGGTGATTGGAATAGCTGGAGGGAATGTTCACATTTAGGATCCATTGGTATATGGAAAAATATAGTATAATTGAGAGCTTACTTCTGCTGTAACAGAGAAGATACTCCCAAGTGATGTAGTGGCTCTCAAATGGTGTTGCTTCCAATGTAGTTTAGTGACATTTGAACATCAAAAAAAAGGTCCAATAGCAAACATGAAAGATTATTATAAATAACAATATGGATTAATGTATGAGTTCCTGATTTCTAAAGTGACAAAAGAGGCAACATGATGATTTAATTGAAAGAAAGTTGGTACTAGGCCTATATACCAAAGAGATCAAAGAAAGATATATACATATACAAATATTTATAGTAGCTCTTTTGAATTTTAGGACTGGGAGTGGGGAGTATTAATGCTGTTGACCTTGTTTCCAGTCTCTCAGGTTTGTAACCTAGGAGTTATCCTTGATTTCTCACTATCTCCGAACCCCTTTATCCAATTTGTTGCCAAGGTCTATCTATTTCATGTCTACAACATCTCCTCTGATATTTCTACCACTCTAGTTCAGGGCCTTATCATAACATTCTTGGAATATTGTAAAGTCCTCCTGGTGGATCTGCCTGCCTCAGGTCTTTCCCCAGTCCAATCCATGGTGCATTTAGCCACCAAATTGATTTTTTGCCCCAAAAGCACAGATCATGTTACCATAACTACCCTCCCATCCCAAACTCCAGTGACTCCCTGTTGCCTCCAGGAACAAATACAAAATTCTTTGTTTCTCATTCAGAGCCCTTCATAACCTATCTTTCCAATCTGTTTATACCTTACTCCTCAACATGTATTCCTAGGTTCTGACACCGTCTTCCTGGTTGTTCCACAAACAACACCCTTCATTTCTTGGCTCCAGTCATTTCCTCTAGCTATCCTCAATTCCAGGAAACTTCTTTATTAGATTCACTTGCTGATTTCCCAGGTTTTCTTTAAATCTCAATTAAAATCACATCTTTTACTGGAAGCTTTCTTACACCTCTTTTAATTCCAATGCTTTCCTTCTTTTAGTTGTTTTATATTCATTCTGTATATAATTTGCTTAGCATATATTTGTTTGCATATTGTCTTCCCTTTTAGCATGTAAGCTCCTTGAAGACAGATACTATCTCCTGCATTTTTTAGTATCCCTAAGTACAATGCCTCCTGGCACAGTACTTAATAAATACTTATTACTTAATTATGTATGTGTTATATATAAAAATGGTAATAATTACTTAATAAATGTTTACTGATTCATTGCTAACATTTTCAAAGTCATGTCTCTAGCCACACCGACTTCCCTTGGAAAGTGATCATATTCTTTTACTTTGTCCAATATCAAAACATGAAATAGTGAAGGGCGATGTATTCATGGCTGCCAATCATGTGCTTCAGAGTTTTTATCAGGATCTCATGAGTTCTTATAGTAATTTTGTTTTCGGGTAAAGTAAAACTACTCCTTCCCTTTCTCCCAGCCACTCCTCCATCATCCTGAGCGAAATAACCTAGTTACTTTACATTCATCTAGGCAGGTAAAATATTTTTCTGTATTCTAGGAAAATCACAATTTGTCATTTCTTAAAAATTTCTGAGCAAAAGAAAATAAATATAGAAATAGCACACATGCCATCAAATTAGAAAGAATATATGAATTCCAAGAGGCAGGGGCATGGGAAAAGTATATTCCAGGATGGAAGCCACTTACACAAAGGAAATCAGGTAAGAGATGTTCAGTTTGATGGAAGAGCTCAAAGACTACTTTGGATAGAATGAAGAGTTGGCAAAGGAGTGTAATATGAAATAATAATAGCTAGAATTTATATAATGCTTAAAGTTTGCAAAGAGTTTTAAAAATGATATCTTATTTTTATCCCAGCTACCCTGAGAGATGGGTATTTTTTGCTATCTTTCTTTTACACATGAGAAAACTTTGGCAGACAGAGGTTAAATGACTTGCTCAGTTGCACAGCTTCTAAATATCTGAGACCAGATTTGAATCAGGTTGTCCTTACTCCAAGTCTAGTCCTTACTCAGTAGTAAGGAAAATACCCACTGTAGCATCTAGCTAACTCTTTACATAAATGTCTTGAAAGGTCCAAAATGTTATGGATTTAAATCTAACCTATGCCTTTTATAAATCATTTGACCACCGTAAAATCATTTTTCCTCTCTGACTCTCCCTTTGCTTACCTGTAAATGATAATGAAAGTGTGGTTAGGTGGTACAGTGGATAGGGTAACAGGTCTGGGGTCAGAAAGACTCATCTTCCTGAGTTCAAATGTGGCTTCAGAAACTTATTAAATGTGTGACCCTAATCACTTGTCCCTATTTGCCTCACTTTCCTCATCTGTAAAATGAGCTGGAGAAGAAAATAGCAAACTACTCCAATATCTTTGCCAAGTCAACCTAAAATGGGATCATGAAGAGTTAGACATGAATGAAAAAAACTACTGAATGACCAAATGATGATACTCATGCCGACTTCACAAGTAT
>JAQQSK010017689.1:0-10042 GCA_028658325.1 Potorous gilbertii | reverse complement strand
GATTAACTGCTTAGTAGACACTTTCATGAAAAAAATGTTTTAAAAGAAGGTTGTACAATTTAAAATACCATGCCAATACCAAAATCAATTATATGAAATTGCAAATTACACACAGAGATTTCTTTCCAAGGCTTTGTAAAGTCTCAGAAGGCAATAAAACCACTTAATCTGATGAAATGAGGTTCCCTTGTCTTGCTCTTTATAAGTTCATTTTTCCAATTATATATTGTGAGTCCGCTCCATTCCTCTGTGCTTTTATTTTTGTAGGCAACTTCTCCATACCTTAATTTAATAGGCATTTTCCCATATTATTTGTGGTGAACAGAATTCATCACCTGTTATACTTCTAGATGAGCCTCCGCCAATCTAGTCCTTGGAGGATTGACAGATAGACAGACACACGCGCGCGCGCGCGCGCACACTCTCTCTCTCTCTCTCTCTCTCTCTCTCTCTCTCTCCATTGCTGTGTATGTTTGAAGCTTATCTACCTTGGGAGGAACTTCCAGAAGATTTAATCTGCTCCTTCCTGATGCCCTCCTTGGATGCTTTATTGCTCTGACTTAAAAGCTTTGGCAGGCCCAGTCAAGTAGGACAGACTTCCAAGTGTGGGACCTAGATGGTCCACCCTCTGTCATCTGAGTGCCAACCCAACTAAGTTGGGGAGTTTTATCACTCACGTGGACATCTTTAGGCTACAGCAACTTAGGAATATTTCCTTTTAAGGTGAAAGAGGGTTTACTACCTGCATTGTTTAAGGGAATATTCACACCCACAAAAATCATGGCTCCTTAATATGGAAATAAAAATCACACAAGCATTCCACTCAGTATAGTTTCTTCTTTGTAAGCACTGGTGATACAGAAGATTTTTACACTCGCGGTGAGGTGAAGGCAAAATGGTTTGCTAGGGGGTCTATTTTTCTCTTCTCACCCTCCTTTCCTTCCTTCCTTCATTTTAGAGAGGCAGGTTCAGATCTTTCAACTGACCCTTACTGGCTCGTGTGACCCCGAACAAGTCATCTCACCACTTGAGGTTCTAGACAACTCTCTTAAGATTATAAATTGCAGAGAAGGCCTTGACCTGGATTGACAGGAGGAAATTCTTTTTCTTGGAACTTCTTGTATCACTAAAATTATAGGTTCCATCCCCATCCCTAACCTCCCTTCTTTGGAACCAGAGATTATTATTGGTATTTGTTTTATTTTAGTTCGTTGTTCCCCTTTGAGCCACATACACACATAATAAATGTGTATTCATAGCCGAGATATTTCAATATATACACATATGTGTGTACATATATACCCATGCACTGTTTTATATGTATCTGTTTGTCTGTCTAATGCTTTTTCCCTGGTTAAGGGTTGACTTGTCCTTTTACCATCAACTGACTTGCCACCTAGTCAGTTAACAAGGCTTTATTAATCCTTTACTATGTACCAGGCCCTGTGTTAAGGGCTTGGGATACCAAGAAACCACATCCCTATCCTCAAGGAACCTCTATTCCACGGGGCACACCATGCAGACAGACAGCCACTATAAGGTATAGGCAGTGTAAATGTAAAGGGATGGGGTTGGGGAATAAATCCATATTATAAGAAAATAAAGGGAGGACCCAGAGCTGCAGAGCCCGGCCCAATGGTCTCACAGGTATGAACTACTGGGAAGCATGTTCCTGCTCAGCAGGCAGACATCTCCCTCCGTTCCTTTCTGTTTGAGGACTGAAGTACTAGACGCTTAGATGATTAAATTACTTAATGAAGATTTTCTAACACACCTAATGTCTTTCAAAAGGCCCTTTCAGCTGAGGAAGTCTCTGTGGGCTGGGAGAGAGAGGAGCTTTCACGCCTATGAACAGAGCCTCTTAGATACTGGCTTGTGTTTGGAAGGAGCCTTCCATGGCCCTCTGCTGTTTACTTTTTGACCCTGAATCAGCAGAAGAGGTTTGCTCAGGTTCTGGATAAAGCCCTTCCTAGGACAGGCACTTTTCATCTAAAGAGGGAAAAAAAATGAAAATTTTGGTCTAGGAGACAGCCCAGCAATAATCTGTACCTGGATACAAGGAACCCCTTAAATCTGATAGAGCTGTTCTTTGGAATGGGCTTGTAAAGACCCTGTGTTCATAGTATCTGATACTTTTCTCCTGGAGAAGCTTACATTACCTAACCATGTCCTTCTTATTTTTGATATCAGAAACTTTTGTGGAATTTAGTGGCATAACTGGTTTTACTCTCTCAAAGTTCATAGGCCAAAAATCTTTCTGATGGGTTGACTATGAGTCATTCTTGTGGGATGCCACTCTTTCATACTTAATTCAGAGAATCTCAGAGCACACTAAAATGAATATGGCTGTCCACAGTAATTGTTCTGATCTGTGACTCTTCAAACCTGTTTTGAGGAAGTGGGTATGAGATGTAGGGAAACCCCCCCCTCCCCGGCCCTCTACTCTCCCCTATACATGGGGAAAGTTGGCATCATACCTATATACAACACACTTCCAGTCTACATAGAAGCATGGCTTTCTTTAGAATATGGCACTCTGTGTGCAGGCTAGTCTATGGCAATTTATGGGAAAATTGGGGCAGATGACATATGGTTGGAATAAGGAGTGGGAATGAAGAGGGGGAGGCTGAAAATTTGGAGATTAATAGACTAACAAAAATCAATTTTAAAAAATTATCCATTACAAAAACTTGGTTTCATTGTGTCACATGGCAGTAAGGGGGTGTGGGGAGAGAGAGACAGAGAGAAGGAGGGAGAGGGAAGGAGAGAGAGAGAGAGAGAGAGAGAGAGAGAGAGAGAGTCCATCTAGATCATCTGCCTCAGGGTTGATTGTGAGAATCGAATGAGATAACACGTGTAAGGTTGTAGTAGGTGCCGAAGAAATGCTTATTTCCTTTTCTCCCTTTCCCCTTCCCTATCTCCTAGAATACGAGGCTTCCTGGGTATGTTTGTTTTCTCCATTTGTGAAATAGCAATGTAGTCAGGTGGTTGTTCTGGTGAGTCTCAGCTGCTTAATATTATTAAAATCGCAGTACTATAAAGGTAACATTTTTATGCAGATATCATCAAGGATTGGGTTGTTCTCCAAATCATTCTTCCCTTCCTTCCCCCTTCCCCTGGCCTTCATTCTGCATTCTGTTTCTGAGTAGAGTGGGACAAAAAGAGAGAAATATTCTTTAAGGCTCCAGGTTTCACCCTATTTCACTTATAAGCGCCATATATTGCTTTTTGCTCAGTAGCACAATGGGTGAGTACTGGACCCTGGAATCAGGAAGACTTGAGTTCAAATCTCCAGCCTCCCTGCACCCCAGACACTAGTTGCATCACCCTTGGCAGGTTTCTTCTTAACTTTTGCCTCAATTTCATAATCTATAAAATAGTGAGAATATAGCACTTCATGGGGTTGTGAATATCGAATGAGATTGCACACATTTTGCAAACTTGAAAGCACTATATAAATATAAATGCTAGTTATCATTATCTAGCTGTGTAAAGGGGCAGGTGGGTGGCGTAGAGCACCAGGCCTAAGACCTGAGTTCAAATCCAGCCTCAGACACGTACTAGCTATGTGACCCTGGCAGGTCACTTCACTGTGTTTACCTCAGTCTCCTTACCTGTAAAATGAGCTGGAGGAGGAAATAGCAAATCGCTGAAGTATCTTTGTCAAGAAAACCCCAAATGGGGTCATGAAGAGTCAGATATGACTGAAAACAACCAAACGACAATAGGCTGTGTAAGCTAGTTTTTCCGAAGCTCTCACCAAAAGTGGCTGCTGCTTCTGCATGTTGTAGTTTGTCACCAGCTTATTGATTGTCACCTTAACTCCTCAGCTCTTTTTTCTTGTTGGCGGCTCAGTCAGTTCTTGCTTAGAAAGCAGATATCACACTTAGGTCTTTCTTTTTGGACATTATATAGTTCTGTGGGTTTAGGGAGGAAGGTGAGGAGACTTTTATTTTGAAGGCACTGGAAGTGCTGTACTATATTTATTTATATTATTCAGTTCAGGTTCAGCAGATACTTATAAAGCGCCTACTGTGTGCAAGTCATTTTTGTCAATCCAGGGGAAAAAATGAAGGAATAATTCTTTCTTTCATTTTGCCTCATGGAGAAAAATACATGAATTTATGCAGAGTTATACAAAAAACCTTCTGGAGGGCCAGAGTCTTAATAGAGGGAGGAGGGTGTCAATAAAGGCCTTATTATTCACTATTTAAAACAGTAAATTACTCATCTGAGAGATCCCTCTTTTTAAAGACCATCAATTAGAAAGGTGACTGTTTTTTGCATGTGCCTGGATTGGTGTGGGTGGAAGGGTGCCAGTGAAATCATGGGTCTTTGAAGTATATTTGGAATTATAGGTTTCCTTGAATACCATTTCAGGGCAGAAAATGTTGAAAATTATTGGGGGAAAAATCTGGGGCCACTTAATGTTAAACATCTCATCCAGGCATCCTTGCCTAATGGGCAGTGCACAATCAACTAATTGTGACTCTTAATAGAATGAAAATTCTGTCGGAGTACATATTAAAAGTTTCCCTCCAAAACCTGCCAAGAATTTCATTAAGAAGTGCAAGTGGGGAGGTAGCTAAGTGGTGCAGTGCTTAAGACAAATCAGATTTGGAGTCAGGAGGGTCTGAGTTCAAATTCTGCCCTCAGTGACCTGAGGCAAGTGAAGAAACTTCTTCTCAGTTTTCCTCATCTATATAATGGGATCTTCTTAGCAAAGAAGACCTGCTGGAGAGGTCTGCCAGTTCCTTCTCTAGCTCATTTTATAGAGGAGGAACTGAGCAAACAGTTAATTGACTTACCCAGGGTCACACAGCTAGTAAGTCTCTGAAGTCATGGGATGTTCTGTCCACCTAGCTGCCCTTCCTTAAAAAAAGAGTAAATGATATATAAATATTAGCTACAATATGATTAGCTTGTTAGAAAAGTGAATTCACAGTCCAAACTGTCCCTTCAAAAGAAAAAAAAGGATAAAGAAGGAACCTGTTTACTTACCTGTACAATGGAGGTAAGGATGGGAGGGAATGGGACCACGGGGGGGCTGAAGTAGATTGGTAGTAGCTAATGTTTGTGGTTCTAGCTCTGGGCTCTAGAACTCTTCAGGAGGGAACTTCAGTCTGAGGCTGGCAGCGTTATAAGGAATAGAAAGGTCTTCCCTAGGGCATGAAAAAAGTAATCTTTTAAATTGGTTCTTCAGGTAAGATCATAGAATTGTAGATTTAGAGGTGGAGGTGTCTGTCTATCTGTCTGTCTTCACTGTGCTCTGTCCTTTGAAGTAGGTGGTAATAGCCCAATGAGCATCGCATGCTACTGTGGATAGAGAACTGGGATTAGAGTAAGGAAGACGTGAGTTAGAATGCTGTTTCCCTTAGTAGCTGTGTGATCTTGGGCAAGTCACTTAACCTCTTTCTGCCTCAGTATCCTCAGGTATAAAACAGAGATGACAATAGCAGCTATGTCACAGGGTTGTTGTGAGGATCAAGTAAGATGTTTGTAATACATTTAGCACAGTTTCTAGTACAGAAGTATTTAATAAATGCTTTTCGCCTCCTTCCTTCTCATTTTACAGATGAGTCAACTGAGGCACTAAAAGATTTAGTGACTTGCCTATTGTCACTCAGCAGGTCTGCTGTTGAGGAAGGATTTAAATCCAGGTTTTTCTGACATCAAGTCTAGCACTCTGTTCACTGTGCCATATTTCTTCTCAGATACAAATCTAACCTTTACTTTTTAGTTAGAGTAAGTATCTGGGAACAAAGGTATATATAGGGTATACTAGATATAATTTCTTCTCTCTTCAGCAAAGTGCTTGGTTTATGGCCTTTGTTTATAGAATATTAATTTTGACAGGTATATGTTACCTGAGAGATCATTAGTCAAATTGCCTCGAGAGATGAGGAAACTGAAGTCAAGAAGGTTAAATCATTTACCCAAGGTCCTGCAGCTAATAAGTGTTAGATGTAGAGAGTGGAACCAGACCTCAGACTCCTGGTACAGTAGTCTTCCTAATATAGCACATGTCCTCTTTCAGAAAATGAAAATTAGCTGATTAAAAATTACTTTTAAATAAGAAAATTAGAAGCAGTCCAATTTATATCTCTTGCGTGTATCTGTATCTAACCTTTAAAAAAAAAGTCTTATGAAAATCCCTGGTTTACGCTGTACAGTTGTGGCTCCAACCTTCTCCCAGTTTTGAGTTAATTGCATTTGATTCTGTATGTTGCTATTTATTAGCATCTCTTAAACAGCTGCTGCTCCTGGTCTTGTCCAATCCTGCTCTAGTGACCAAACCCCAGAAATCTGACGACTTTTCATGCCTCAACTCATGCCATTCTAGGGCAGCTGTCACCTCCCACAGCAAGAAATGAACAATGAGATTCCTGAAAAACTGTTTCCCTGTTGACATACAGAAGCACATGGGCTGATTTCTTCACTTCCAGAAAGACAGCTATGGTGATGACTTTGCAGTTTGTTTTGAAAGAATACAGACCTTGAAAGGCTTCCTTTTAGTCCACACTGATGCATTTAGCAAACAGCAGTTTTTTTCATTTTTCTTAAGTTAGTGTTTAATTAACCAAGCTGGAAGAGTGTTCCATTCCTACAAAGTGATGCCAAGACAACATTTCATCACAATGATACTTTAGTTTTTGTGTTTGTTATTGAAATAGTTTAGAATTTTTTTGTGGGGGAGGGTAGAGTAGTGAGGGAGGGAAAGTGGTTTTGTGGTAGCTTCACTTTTTAAAGATCCGTTTCAAATCCTGAATTTCAAGTTTTGTGTTTAAAATGAAAGCTATTCCTAAAAAGTTAGATTATGCTTTAATTTTTTGCTTTCCTAGAAAAGATTAAGAATGTATTAAGAATTTGTTTTAATTTTGTGTTACTTATTTGAGAAAGGATGATATGGATTCATATTCCCATTGTCTTCATATCTGTTGCAAACACTGTGAGCTCCTTCAAGGAGGGTCTGTTTTCATGTGCTCCGCACCTTTTGGGCTTTGCAGTAGGTGCTTAGTAATAAATGTGTGTTGAATTGAATTGGGATGAGCGGTGTCCAGGACACAATAGTGTTAAGAATAAACAGAAAACTATGTTGGAAGTTCCTTTGTGTATAACAGGATAGGGCACCTTGCTCAGTGTCTGATATATAGGCATTGTATAAATGTTTATACCTTTCTCTTCTCCTTGCCTCATTCCTGTTGTCATCAAAAACATACACAGAACACGCATAAGCCTTAGGAATCTCAGAAGTGATCTAATTGGACACCTTTCTCAACCAATGTCTCTTTTAGTGAAACACTTCTCTTTTCTATCTGCTTTTCCAGCTTACTTTGGTTGACATTACAGAGGAATGGGAATTTTGGTGGGTAACTCAAGGGCTGCCTGAGTAAATGCAGCTTTTCTGTTCGTAGACATTTTCCTCAAAATTTAAAGAAAATATTGGAAAGGGATTGTAAGTCAGGTTTTGTCCAGGAACAATCAACAATCAGTTAACAAGCACTTATTAAGCTCTTACTGTATGCCAGGCACCATGTTAAAAGAGAAATAGAAAACATTTCCCGTGATCTTGTTTGTCTGTCATTTTCAGAGAGGACCAAGGACATCAGGAGGGTGATGTCTTGCCAGTGAATTGGACTTAAATGAAGCAAGGTTGTGCAAAGTCATCATCCTCACCCTGTCCTTCAGAATTGTTGGAGTCCAGTGGCAAGACATAGGTCAGGATGGTTGGTGACGGTAAAGTCTCATGGGAGAGACAACACACACACACACACACACACACACACATACACACACACACACACACACACACACATACACACGTCTGTACAAGATACAGAGTAGATGGAAGGTGATTCTTAGTCTCAGCCCTGGTTGAAAAGAAGGTCACTTTAATGACTGAGTGTTGACCAGGCAACAGGTGTAGGCTACTTCCTCTCTTCTCTGCTTTTGTGCAGCTCTTTGCTTTGGGTGGCATTATTTCCTACTTGCATCTTCATCTCAGAGGTGTATGGCAAGGGCTGATATCTGCGTCAGTCTGTTTTGGTGCTTGTTGGTAGCTTAGATGGCCAAAGTCATTTGTATTTTACCTGCTTCCTATTGCCATGGATGATTACAAATTAGGTATACATTTATCAGCTGTTTATATATTTTCAGGGATTCCCATCCCCAGCCCTTTTCTCTTTCTTTCTTTACTCTTTGCTCTGCCTTGGCTGACAGAGGTCAGATAGGTACGTGTTCAGTTGGGAGGAGGTGTGGAATAAAACTATGTAATAATGAGCTCCTTTGACTTGGGCTTCAACCATTCAGCTTTGGAACTGTGGGTGGAGTTATTCTGAGAGCCCCAGTTTGAAGATTGCTGTGCAGAAATCCATCTGTGCAGCTGGTTGCCAACATTTCTGGTACAAATATTGTCATTTGCTCTTGAGGCAATCTGCTATTTCAGTCCTGGATACAGTTTTGTAATATGCTGGGCAAAATAGCAGGGAAAAATATATCTTAAGTGGTAGTATAATCTTCAGTTTAAAAACACTTAAGCAGTGTTTCCAGTAGAAGATTGTTCAATGTGTCTCCTTCACTGCTCTGGCAGCAAACACATTCTAAACACTTTTTTTCTCCCGCTTGACTGAGCTGTGCTTTCCTTGTGTGAGTGTCTATGCACCCTTAACTTTTGCACCTGCCAAAAAAGGCAGGTGAAGTAAAACTCACAAGGATCATAGAGTTAGAGCTGAAAGGAATTGTAGATACCATCTAACCCAGCCCCTTCATTTTACAGATGGAGAAGCTGAGACGTAGAGAGGTTGGGACTTGGCCATTGTCATACGTGCTTTCCCCCTTCCCATCAGTGCCCTGTGTCATGGCAAGGTTGCTCCTTTAAAAGCACTGAATTCGAATGTGCTTCCGTAACTGTTAGCAAAGCAGATTTTTCAGTTAAAGGCACTCTCTTTATAGAGCTGATCATGACTTTCTGACTTGTTTCCCACCAGAACCCTGTGAGATAAGGGCACCATCTGCATTTTACTGTGGAGGAAATGGGAGTCTTGTTTTTTGCTTTCATTTTTCCAGCAGTCGACAACAACAATAATACTGAAGGATCTGAGCTTAAATCTGGAGGTCTCATTGAACCAAGAATTGAAGGTACATGGAATTAGCTCTCCATGGGTGACATCTGCATGAAGTCAGCCAGCAAATGCATCAGCAAAGAAGCATTAATTAAGCAAATGGCTGATTTGGGCAGATTTGTTTGTGGAAATAAAGGGACTTGTGATAAGTAATTCACTGACACCAAAAATTACAGAAGGGTTATCCTTAAAGAGCCCAAACTCAGTGTTCAGTGTAGATCATGCAAGGTACTGTAGCACCTCACTGCACGCTGCAAAGGTTGAGCACTCATGAGACCCAGCCTGCTGGCTGGAGTGATAGATACCCTAGAAGCTTGCTGTCTTTTGTGAATTGACAGCTGACAAATCTCCAAACTACAAATACAAATTTCCTAGAGAACACAGCCAATAAACTGTGCTGGAATTGGACTGTTATCATGGACGGAGCTGTTACCCACAATCACTCATAGATTCATAAAAATTGAAGAACAATGTTTTTAATATCACCACAGCCAAAACTCATTTTTCTCAAAACTTCTTGGAATAGAAACTGTTCAAAGTATTGAGACCCAGCAGAGGACATGACCATCCTGTGGGATGAGAGGCACACATCATCTCCTTTATCCTGTCTGCCACCGGGGTTGTACCGAGTTTGCTTTCAGTGAACCAAATGGCATGGGCTTACAGACTTAACCCATTTACTCATCTATAAGAATGAATACTTTTTATTCAGTGATAAACACAATGATTGGCACATAGTAAGTGCTTAGTTACTATTTATTGATTACTTTAAAAAATCACTCTTGTCCATGGAATATTAAATATAGAAGACGAGTTATAGAATAGGAACTTGTCCCAGAACCTTTTCTATTTGAATCCCTTGGCAAAAAGATGAGAAGAATGAAGTGGAGATGGTGATGATGATGATGATGATGATGATG